>JAVTVY010036463.1:0-16232 GCA_036873755.1 Hanleya hanleyi
CAGTCATCACCACTACACCCCCTGTACAAGCCACAACGAGTGTAAGCTCTACACCTACACCAAGTACGCCCACTGCGTCTGAACACCCACCGGATTTCATCCCTCACAGTGAACCGACAACGACGAGCCACGTTGTACCCACCCCCATCATCATCATCCCTGACAGTGAACAGACAACGACGACCGACGTTGTACCCACCACCACTCCAGTTCACTCGTACGAAATTTACAAGAGCGGGTTACCACGACAACGGATACACCTCGAACTATGGACCCTGGGTGGCAGCATCCATTCACTTGCGTCATCGCAGGACCGACGGGTTCCGGCAAAACGCACTTCGTCAGGAAGCTCCTTCAACACGCCGACAGCATGATCACCCCACCTATTGCCCGAGTCGTGTGATGTTACGGAGAATGGCAGGCAGCGTATGCAGCAATGGCCCACATCACGTTCGTGGAAGGCCTACCCAACCTGGCCGATTTGGAATCCGACACCTTGGTGGTTCTGGATGATCTCATGGCGGATCCGGATGCGCGGGTCACCCAACTCTTTACCAAAGGCAGCCATCATCGACGGCTCAGCATCATCTACATTGTGCAGAATCTGTTCAGTAATAACAAAGAACATCGGAACATCAGCTTAAATGCCCACTACCTGGTGGTCTTCAAAAACCCGAGAGATACCACTCAGCTGCTGCACCTGGCCAGACAGATGTATCCCGGCCGCACACCGTTTCCGTTGGAAGCCTTCAAAGATGCCACAACCCCTCAGCACGGGTATATGCTCTTCGACCTCAAGCAAGCCACCCCCGACCACCTTCGACTACGGACCGGCATCTTTCCCGGAGAGAACCACCACGTGTACATGCAAAAATAATGTAAACACACCCACAGTGGCTCCCCCAGCTGGGGACTGTGTGTTTGATGATGGGGAATAATAAAAAGAATGAATACCACAGCAGGGTTGACTTTGTCTATGAGGTAGATAAAAAGAGCAGCGTTGTGGGTTCTGGCATTAGCTGTACAGGATGTCTGCACGAGTACGGAAGCACGCTCCCACGCTCCGTGTATTGAAGACGGCCCCACCCGAGTTAGTCCGAACCATTGTACGCGGTGCGGACCCTGACCTTGTACGCTGTCTGTGCGAGATCGGGTACAACCTGTTAAAAAGCAACGTACCACTGACTCCGGCTCAGAAGACCAAGTTGGCCAAGCATAAGACAGGTCTCCGAACCCTAGTCCAGAATCGGGTCCCTCAAACACAAAAGAAAAAGGTGTTACAGAAAGGCGGCTTTCTCGGGGCCATATTAGCACCGTTGGCCGCTTCTGTGTTGGGTCCAGTATTGGGTGGACTCTTCGGCCGACAATGAACCACACGAAAAAAATGGTCCTCGTCGAACCACGGTTCCTGCAAAACCTCCAATCACCCTACCCTGTCCCACCTACGGTGAAGACCGTCGAACCACGGTTCCTGCAAAACCTCCAATCACCCTACCCTGTCCCACCTACGGTGAAGACCATAAACACCCTCGATGGAGAGATGCAACAGATCTTACAGAGACCGGGATTAAGCGACAGTGAGAAAGTACAACGGTACAATGAGACGCTTCAACGGTACATGACGTTCATGGACCAATACAAAACCCTCTCTACCCCAGCAACAGCACCACCACCACCACCACCACCACCACGTGACAGACCGCCGACCTCAGCACCGTTCCAACAGCCGGGTGGGGTAGCCCCCACAGCCCCACAGTGGGTGGAAGACGAAGTGCTGAAGAGTGTACCTGCATCGTTCAAGAAACAAGCTGGCCTGGTATTACAACGGATGAAACAGAATCCTAACATGACTTGGAATGATAAAGGCGAACTCCTGGTACAGAATCAGGCGGTCCCGGCACCCACATGACGGATTTAGTGAATGATCTGATGCGTCAACGTAGATCGCACACGGAACCTCGAGGATGGGAGGTATTCGCTCAAGGCTTGAAAGACATGCATGTACCACAGGAATTGGTGGGGAACCCCCACCGCTGGGCCTTTATGCAGCGTGACTCACCGACTCGTGCACCACGTCTCTCACCACAACCTTCTTGGGAAGCCGACTGGGAACCGGAGTCACCCCCCAAAACTCCACCACCACCACCACAACGGGCACCTTCTTTTCAAACCTTTAAAAAAACGCCCTCGATCAGGACACCCAACATCTCCAGAGCCTTGACACGTAGCAAGTCAACGCGACGAACACGACGCCGGACGCAACCGCCCAAGGCCTGGAACACCTATTAAAACCAACAGCAGCAGCAGAACAGCTCAGTCGCCATGTTTTACCTCACCCTACCCAGTAACAGTTCGCTGGATGTGTTTCCTGACAACACCGTGGCCAAGTACGTCACCCAGTTACCGCAACCGTTGCATTTACCTTGCCGGTGGGAATGTGGCCTGGTGGATATCCAATACCCTTACTCGTGGTACAACGTGCGAGCCAATGAAGTGTGGTACGAGGTGACCTACGAAGGCAAAAACACCCGACTCACCCTGCCCGAAGGCCAATACGATACCCCCAAGGAGTTCATGGGTGGGCTGTCAAGACTTATGCATTATAAGTCTCTACGAGACGTCACGAATACTTCAAAACCCATCAAATCTTTCCCCTTCAAGAATCACGTGGACTTCGATTACAACGCACACAACGACAAGGCAGAGCTTATCGTGACCGGCAAGGCGAGTGTCGTACTGAGTCCTATCCTACAGCAAATGCTGGGTTTCGATCTAAAGACGTTCGCTGGTCCCACCGAACACCATGGCGAGATGCCGATGGATATGAAGTCGGGTATGTACGGACTCTACGTCTACTCGGACGTGGTGGACAACCACATCGTGGGCGATATCAACACACCTCTGTTACGGTGGTCCCCATTAAAAAGACGTATGGAGGTCAAGTCACCCACAGTTTCACCCACATGCTCTACTTGCCCGTACGACAAACTGACATCAACACGATCACGGTGGATATAAGAGATGACACGGGACGACCGGTGGCATTCGAACGAGGAAAAGTGGTGCTGACACTTCATTTTCGACAAGCACGTGCTCCCCACTTTGCATAATGAAAGTACCTTACGAGTGCGATGCACGCAGCTATGCCGACTATTATGCCCAACAGGCCGGGGGTGGCTTTCCGGTCTTTAGCGGTGCACGCATGCAACGAGGACATGGACTGGGGAACATACTCGGCAGCATTGTGAAAACGTTCCTGCCCTTGGTGACGCGTGGGGTGAAAGCAATGGGCAAACAAGCGGTACGCAGTGGACTGCAAGTGGCCGGTGATGTCTTGGGGGGTACGGCACCCAAAGAATCCTTGAAACGGCGGGCCAAAGAAGCGGGAGGCGTCTTGGTGGCCAAAGCACAACGCACCGTAGGGAATAAAAGAGCTGCCCCACCGAGACCACGCACCAGTCGACGACCGACCCAGCGACGACGCACATCGAAGAAGACAAAGGATATCTTTTCTTAAAACATGTCCTTGATCCACGCCGAGTCCTGCCCCTCCACCAACAGTGAATTTGATTTGTGGACCGTGCCGCCCACACAGACCAGTGTCGAACAAGGATTATGGGTGGAGCATCTCCCGCTCTCCAGCATCAACGAAACCGGGCCCATCGAGTTCACCATCAGTAATGCGGATACGGCCTATGTGGATTTAGCCCATACCTACTTGTATGTGAAAGCCAAGGTGGTCAATGGAGCTGGCACCAGAATCGCTGACCAAGCAACGGTGGGCCCGACGAATCTCTGGCTGCACTCGATGTTTCAGCAGGTGGATATTTTTCTCAGCGACAAACTCATCAGTGACTCCACCAACACGTACCCCTATCGAGCCTACATCGAGACACTGTTGTCGTATGGCCGAGAGGCTAAAAAATCTCAGCTGACAACCGCTTTATTCTACAAGGACACGCCCGAGCACATGGACACGGTGGACAATGGGGGATATAACAAACGGAAGGCTTTCACTGCGAACAGTGCCTCGGTGGATATGATGGGTCGACTGCATGCAGACATGTTCATGCAAGACCGGTACCTCTTGAGCAAGATCCCCATCAAAATCCGACTGATACGGGCGCCTCCGACCTTCGCCTTGATGGCCACTAACGTAGAGGGGCATGCAGCGGACTATAAGATTGTCATCCAAGACGCAGTCCTGTATGTCCGAAAGGTGAAACCGAATCCAGCCGTTCAATTGGGACACATGAAAGCCTTGGAAACAAAACCAGCCCAGTACCCTATCCGACGTGTACAAACCAACGTGTTCTCTGTGCCTGCTGGAAATATGGGCGCCAACAAAGAAAACCTGTTCCTGGGGGAACTACCCAAGCGATTGATCCTGGCCTGTGTGGAAAATACCAGTCTCAGCGGAGCCTACCCAGAGAATCCGTTTGACTTTCAACATTTCGGCATCAATGTTGTGGCCCTGCATGTGGATGGACAACAGGTGCCAGCCACGGCCTTAACACCGAACTTTGGGCGGAGGAATTTCATTCGAGCCTATCAGAGCCTGTTTACAGCCACCGGTCAAATAAACCAGGACGAAGGGAATATGATCAGTCAGGAGGACTACGTGAACGGATACACGTTGTTCTGTTTCGATCTGACCCCCACCTTAGAGAACGACCATCAGCTGGCCCTGGCCAAGCAAGGCAACTTACGGTTGGAAATCCACTTTGCACGAGCCCTGGCGACCACCGTCAATGTGATCTGCTACGCCGAGTTTGACATCATTCAAGTGGACAAGGCGCGCAACGTCCTGTGTGACTTCTCCACCTAACATGGATACAGACCAGATAACCACCGTGCTGGAGAATGACCCAGAGACACGTAGGGTCTTTCAAGGGGTGTTCGCCCGAGATGTGTTCCCATTAGACCGTATGTATCCTGCTGCTTACGTTCTCAACACGGACCCGATGGATCGCCCGGTGAACATTGGGTGGCCGTGTACTTGACAGAACAGCAGGGCGAATACTTTGACCCGTACGGCCTGCCACCCCTCCATCCCGATTTAACAGACTTCATGGATCAAGGCACAGAGACGTGGTGTTGGAACAGTCAAACGTTGCAAAGCCTGACCAGTGGCGTGTGCGGACAATATTGCTTGTTTTACCTGTACCATCGATGCCGGGGAAGACCCTTATCTACCATCGTACAGATGTTTGACGAGTACCCCAAGGCCGAGGACCGCGATGTACTCGTCTATGACTGGGCCACCCATCATTTCAATGTACAAGCCCCGTTCTGGGCTTAAGTTAATGACAAGCCCCTTGTTCTGGGCTTAAGTTTACAAGCCCCTTGTTCTGGGCTTCAATGTGCAAGCCCCTTGTTCTGGGCTTCAATTAATTACAAGCCCCTTGTTCTGGGCTTCAGTTTTCACGTGGTTGTTCTCACGCTGTTGTTGTTCACTGAATAAAAAAAAAAAAAAGAGATCTCACCAAAAAACCATGTCTTGTGTGTTTTATTCATAATGCATCAATGCCCACTGTGGAGATTCAGTCAAACTGAAATCAGTGGTGTAGGATGGGGCCAAAATGTAACCCATCAATGTTAGAATGCAAGAGCACTATAGTAAAAATAGAGAGCCAATGAAATCAGCCTACAGACCAAGTACGTGTTTTTGGTCTGGGTTTGGAGGGGGCATTTCATTGAGGTACGTGTATACGGTGAGTGAAAAGACTCGTCCAACACGTATAGATTATGTTGATGACTATAAGTTCTAGGTAACCCATCAAGGTTAGAATGCAAGAGCACTATAGTAAAAATAGAGAGCCAATGAAATCAGCTTACAGACCAAGTACGTGTCTTTGGTCTAGGTTTGGAGCGGGCATTTCATTGAGGTACGTGTATACGGTGAGTGAAGAGACTCGTCCAACACGTATAGATTATGACTATAAGTTCTATGAGCATAATGCATGAAAGTGGCTTTGAACACCGTATTAGCCAATCAGTGGCCTAGAATGGAGCCAAAGGTAACCCATCTATGTCCAGAAAAACATTACCCGGGTGTACAAGAACCCAGATGTAGGCGCGGACGTCAGCGAAAGCACACCGTGAATACCCCAATTCGATTGGCTGATTGTTCGACCGCTGATTGGTTCTTTTTCTCGACCGCTGATTGGCTCTTTTTCTCGACCGCTGATTGGTCCAAATGGAACTGCCCATCTTTCCCAGGTTCATCTAGAATCCCCTTTTTTGTGCTCAAGCTCTGACTATCGCGATGCCGCAACATTGTCTCATTGGACATTGGACCGTCTGACCCGGAGGTGACCTTTGACCTTTTGACCCGCGTCCGCGCGCGGGCACTGCCGGGGATGACGCGCGCACTGCCGGGGATGACGCGCACTTCCGGAGAACCCGCGTGATGACGCGCGCGCCGCTCGCGCTGGGGGGCCAGGGCGGGAAAAACAAAACCCGGCGGTTGAACATACGGACGTCTAAGGGGGAAACATGGGAACTCTTCTATGTTTGGAGGTAGTTTTTAGTGAAAACCCCGGAAGTGACGTCACAACCCCACCACGTGACCTGCGCAGCAGAATGGCTACCGCACACCCTAGTGTAACTCCCCCTCACCTAGGCTTCACATGGATACCTCACTCGATCCCACTGGACCAGTAGTAACTCCCCTAGCTCCAACACGTCTATTTCTATACTACGGCCAGACTGCGCATGCGCAGAATGCCGCTAGTTCAAACCCACTAGTCCAGTCAGATGCCCCTTCACGAAGGCTTCACTAGGATACCTCACTCGACCCCATCGGACCAGTAGTAGCTCCCCTAGCTCCAACACGGCTATTTCCATACCCTTGGGCCACCGCGCATGCGCAGAATGACGCTATTTCAAATCCGCTAGTCCAGTCAGATGCCCCTTCACCTAAGCTTCACTTTGATACCTCACTCGACCCCACCGGACCAGTAGTAACTCCCCTAGCTCCCAACACGGCTATTTCCATACCCTTGGGCCACCGCGCATGCGCAGAATGGTGACAACGCCCAAGCCGCTAGTGCAGTCAGATGCCCCTTCACCTAAGCTTCACTTTGATACCTCACTCGATCCCATTGCACCATTATTGGCTTCGCTAGCTCCCAACACGGCTATTTCCATACCCTTGGGCCACCGCGCATGCGCAGAATGACGCTAGTTCAAACCCGCTAGTCCAGTCAGATGCCCCTTCACCTAGGCTTCACTTTGATACCTCACTCGACCCCATCGGACCAGTAGTAACTCACCTAGCTCCCAACACGGCTGTTTTCATACCCTTGGGCCACCGCGCATGCGCAGAATGACGCTAGTTCAACCCCACACCCAGCCCATCAGATGCCCCCTCACCTAAGCTTCACTTTGATACCTTACTCGACCCCACTGGACCAGTAGTAACTCCCCTAGCTCCAACACGTCTATTTCTATACTACGGCCAGACTGCGCATGCGCAGAATGCCGCTAGTTCAAACCCACTAGTCCAGTCAGATGCCCCTTCACGAATGAGTGATACCTCACTCGACCCCATCGGACCAGTAGTAGCTCCCCTAGCTCCCAACACGGCTATGCCCATACCCTTGGGCCACCGCGCATGCGCAGAATGACGCTAGTTCAAACCCGCTAGTCCAGTCAGATGCCCCTTCACCTAGGCTTCACTTTGATACCTCACTCGACCCCATCGGACCAGTAGTAACTCCCCTAGCTCCCAACACGGCTATTTCCACTATCGCGCATGCGCAGAATGACGCTAGTTCAAACCCGCTAGTCCAGTCAGATGCCCCTTCACCTAGGCTTCACTTTGATACCTCACTCGACCCCATCGGACCAGTAGTCACTCACCTAGCTCCCAACACGGCTATTTCCACTATCGCGCATGCGCAGAATGACGCTAGTTCAAACCCGCTAGTCCAGTCAGATGCCACTTCACCTAGGCTTCACTTTGATACCTCACTCGACCCCATCGGACCAGTAGTAACTCACCTAGCTCCCAACACGGCTGTTTTCATACCCTTGGGCCACCGCGCATGCGCAGAATGACGCTAGTTCAACCCCACACCCAGCCCATCAGATGCCCCCTCACCTAAGCTTCACTTTGATACCTTACTCGACCCCACTGGACCAGTAGTAACTCCCCTAGCTCCCGAAACGTCTATTTCCATACCCTTGGACCACCGCGCATGCGCAGAATGACGCTAGTTCAACCCCACACCCAGTCCATCAGATGCCCCCTCACCTAGGCTTCACATTGATACCTCACTCGACCCCACTGGACCAGTAGTAACTCCCCTAGCTCCAACACGGCTATTTCCATATCCTTGGGCCACACGAGCTGTCTCCCTTGCGTCAATGTGTGCAGATGGCGCTACGGTCGATGCCGTGCTGTGGAAAGGGCGTCCCCACACCATCCTGGAGATACACGGGACAATAAACGCTCGACCCTAGGGTGGTACAGATGCTAGACTGATCCTATTATCCACCAGGCCGCCATCTTAAACCCACCATCCACCACCCACCACGCCGCCATCTTAAACCCACCATCCACCACCCACCACGCCGCCATCTTAAACCCACCACCCACCACCCACCACACATGCGCACACCGCCCCAATACCGCCCCAAAACAGGTCGCTGTGACGTCACAAAAGGTTCTGCGCATGCGCAGTGAAGCGCCAATCCGTCGAAATGGTCGCTCTATACTACTAACAGGGTTTACAATTCCGTAGCCTTCGCATTAGGAAATGAAAAGAGCACGATCATATTTTCAACATTTCCAAAGTTCAATTCCTTATGGAACCATTAGGATATTTCACAAGAACTATTAATTAATTAATATGTCAAGTGCACTAACAGTAACAGTAAATTGCCAGAGAAAGTCAACCGTGTGAAATTCTATAGCTTGACGTCATAACGATAATTAACTGCAGTTAAATACTACAGGTGTTAAGTGCATTGCGATGTATAGCTTTTGAGGGCGAGAAAATTCGTTATAATAGAATGTTAAGTAAATAATAACCGGAGATAGTATAAGTCTGCATGAATTTCCCAAATATATTAGTTCTTGCCAAATCACACAAGCGTCCGATATGTCTGTAGTAGTGGATAGTTGGGAGATGTTATTGGGCAGTTGTTGCCGGAAGTATCTTAATCTTACAAAATTGCACATGACACAACAAATCTCCATGATCAGCGAAACACAAATATTTCATCTAACCGAACCAGACTTTTCAAGTATTCACGTTCTACTTCATTTCTACCTTGATTCTTATAAGAAATCCTTCTGTTAGATTGTTTAGGGCAAGCATGAAAACCTCTTTGAGTGTCGAATTCTCCTCAGTTCATCTTGTGGGGAAACAGGGATTATTGTCCTGTAATTTTACTCACCTTGTAGGCTAGTGTTTGGCCCATCGGCACCTGGAGCTAAGCGGATAATATCGCACGTACAATGTTCTTCGACCAATTCAGTAAATCGATGTTGAGAAAACAAACCACTCGTTTCGGCGTTGAACTTCTCACTTTCGCTACGCCAATCTGAATGTAGAAAAGCTTTTCATTATTTGTGAGCATGGTAAAATGACGCTCTTGAAAGTGATTTTGGAAACCATGGTAAGTTACCATGTTATGACATGTTTATTTACTCAGCGTAAAATATCACTCCAGACAGGTACGTTATCACTATGAGGAAATAGGCATGTATTCGTGAGGAATGTAATTCCAGATGGGTAAGTTCCCTATGTGTTATAGCTAGAAGTGTATTTACGCTGAAGAAATATCGCGATATCAGTTAAATTTCAAGTAATTCTCATCAACATTTATTTTGGACAAATTAACTCGATATTGAGATGATAACCATCACATATCATCAATATTAACACCGACAATGATAATCTCAGACAAGATAGCTACCCAGCTGGACTAGGGAATTATAGCTGGGAGCAGTTAAGTTACCATAATTTGGCGTGCATAATGATTACAACGCATATAAGGGAAGTGGGAAGAGGTGCCGGCATACTGGCATAGCCACATGACTTCACAGTATCGTCTTCCGCTTAACGTATTCTAAAGAACATACCAAGAATCTAACGATTCGTGATATGTGTTGTATCTCAGGTACGCTTTTATTGTACCTGTTCATGTGGCAACTTGGATGACATGACCACACGGCCCCTAGCACCGGCATAAGCGGTGTTAGATACCCATCTAGAGAGCTATGATGGAAATGCTCTGACAACTCGTATATTGGTAATTGGTGAGCTGTGTCGCTGTGACAGCTCGTACACTGGGGAAGACACCCGCCAAAATAGCCACATGCTTGTAAGTAGACATTATATAATATTGTTTTCCTCTTGTGAAAAGAACTCCAGGCATGTAAATATTTATTATGAGGTGGGGCGGGAGAGAGAGGGGGGGGGGGTTGGAGATGGATAAGGGGAGTTACACTTTCATTATCGAAACATTGGGAAGAATGTCTGTGTCTAATGCGTCTTTCGATGTTTCTCGTGAAATTTATAGGATATATATAAAATGTATACAATTTCGCCAATATAGTCATGTGGTTTTGCATTGCCGACTGAAATTTCTCCCTTGCGTTGATAGTACTCTTTTACATGTTTTTTTAACTAACCGGGGCTTTAATAACTCGCTCGAGAATGTATATTACTGAAATATGTGATGTGTCTCTTGACAAGATAGATTCTTCAGATTGTGCCTTTTCCCATGTGTACAAAATTACTTTTGTTTCCAGGTTTGAAAATATTGTATTTTGCTTTCAAGAATATACAAAGGGTTTGATGAATATATAGTAGAAGATTTGCTGATCATATAGCGAGGTTCGCCGTTCATTTTGTATGGATATTTGCAGCATACATGTATATCAGCGCACATCAGTCGATAAGTTTGCGTACGAACGTCTTCTGAGCAATCCCAAGGAAATATGGCCACGCAGTCACGCAAAATTTCGAATTTAATTTATGGACGAATTTCGCACGCTATGCGTACGATTTTTGTCTTTTGTGAACCAGTCCAGAATCGGCAGCAACCGAGTGTACTAACCCAAGAGAACAATCGCCGTTTCAATCTCGACTTACATAAATCCATTCAGATCGAGTTTCTTTGAGTCGTATTATGTTTTCATCAGCTCACTAATGAATTATTTCACACGTCACACTGATACATCCAGGCATTTCAAAACCAAATCGATCATTATGACAGATATAGTTTCTTGTAGCTCAATAGTGGGACAAAAAAGCAAGGACACTTCACAGACTGCCTATACGATGTCACGTGGCTTGAGAAACAGCGTGAGCCAACCTTCAATGTGTAAAACTGTGTTTGCCGCAACATACCGCCTCATCGGAGCGACACATGGGCTTTATATCGGGCCGATGTTAGGTGGGTAACGCAAATTTCGATGCCAGTTTTAACACTATCGAACCGACGTCAGCCTAAAACGGATGATGGAATGTCAATTACAATAGACCAATCTTGCCGCGGACAGATGTCATGTGCAGACGTCTCACTTGAACGTTTGTCCCATTGTAAACTATAAGCCTGCAAAGCTCTACGTAGTATACGATCATCGTGTCATACTTTCAAAATGCGTGGAAAAAACCACTGCATCAGTTGTAGTTAAGAATCAAATAATGCCGCAAGTCTAACTGCTTCTTAGTGTCTCAAATATTGAACTTCAAGAATATGGCTCGCACGTTTAGTTATTTTGTTTTAATTGATTATTGTATTGTTGGATAGACTATAGGGGTCAGTTCCGACATTCAATATGCAGTGGTCGTCCAAAGAAGAATTCCCCTCGAAAGACATTTCGTGCTACAGATGGCATTAGTAGCAAATATGCACGAAACGATAACGAAAAAAAAAGAAAAAAACAAGTTGTCCTGCAAGAACAGGAGTCGTATATAACTATCAGACCCATATCTCCATACACATTTATATACATGGCATGCCTGAAGGGATTCAGTCGACAAAATCAAACATGGTTGATTGGAATTTGGAATATAAATTTTGAAAAAAGTAAGCTATTGTGCATCCACAACTGATCAGATTCAAAATGCTCTAAAATCATAACTTATTCTAGATCTATATCGCAGATCTACATTAATACTGCTTGACTTTCAGGATATCAGAAATTCTATTTTGTGTTCCTTTCGTATTTTCAATTGCCAATTCCCTCAAAAGTACCATGATAGGGCCCTCCACAGGTCAAACACAATTGAACAAAATACAAACCTGTGTATTCCCCGAGAACACTGTGATAGGCGGAGGTGATACCGATGAGGATATAGACAGCCTTCATAGCGATCATCTTTAGAAAAGAAAGGAGAGAAAATTAGGTACAAATAAGGGGCCGTTCCCATTTAACGTTCGTGTTGCCATGGTTTAAACCATTTCGTTTAAACCATGCCACGAACGAAGGGTGTATCGTTAGTTCGTTTAAAAAAAAAGCATTGAAAAAACGAACAAAGAAAAAACCGTTGCGTTCGTTCGATGGTTTTCTATAGACTTCCTACGGCTGTGACTTGCTGGAGAAAAAAACGATCGAAAGTAGTTCCGGCTGAGTGACGTCACACTAAGACACGCCCACACACTGCTTGAATGATGGTAGCTCATACGTGTAGGCTATTAAACCGTCGATAACAGGCCTACTGGTATATACCTGGCACCGTATTACACTGACCACGGTGTGTGTGCATTATGACGAAGATTTATAAATATAATCTATCATGGACTATTCAGTGTTGTAACCCAAACACTGGGACTGCTGATTTAATGACGAGAAACCGTACACATGATCATTCTGTTCAGAATATTTCAAACTAACTCAATTCATTCTGTTCCGATAACTGGTTTATATAGTTTGTCTTATTTTTTCGAATACATGTGCTGTCGGCATCACACAAATAACATATTTAATGTTAATATTATGAACCCATGTGTGACCAGAATGCTTTCTTATGGGACCAGTTTGGTTACAGTTGAGAAATGCGTGTTTGTCAGTTGGTTTGTGTTTGTCTTAGTGTACTTTCTGATTGTTTTAATATTGAACTTTTCTTTTCTATCCAGAACAGGCAATTGAAAAAAGAAATGGGTACTGTGGATATTTGTGAAAATAAAAATTGGGTAGCATGAAATGGTGAGGACAGAGATAAGTCTGTTACATTGAGAGTGACAAAGGATTAATATTTGTATAGAGTTAAACCCTAAACCCTTAAAGCGGTATCTTTATATATGTTGAACATATTTAAAAAAAGAATGTGAAAATCTTCACATTTAGCGCAATTTGGTCTGACAGGGTGCCGAAATGTTGTACCCTTCACTCTGTGGAAGA
The DNA here is from genome assembly GCA_036873755.1 of Hanleya hanleyi. NCBI lineage: Eukaryota > Metazoa > Mollusca > Polyplacophora > Lepidopleurida > Hanleyidae > Hanleya > Hanleya hanleyi. The sequence continues at coordinate 13,367 of JAVTVY010036463.1, forward strand.
ATGTCGCGTGCCGAAATTTCATTTGCCGAAATGTCACGTGCCGAAATGTCCTGACACCGATTAAACACGGATACTGTAACCGTCTTACTATCTGACCACTGAAATTAAATATTACATAATATCGGCCTGACATATAGTTTCAAGATAAAAACAAATACCCGGCCCACATCAACGGCTTGTTTAAGTATTATAGATTGATCCTATCTTGCAGCGATTTGTGAAGAATTGAATGTCTATTTTCGATGTCAACACAATTTAGTGTTATTCTTAAAATGAACATTTTCATTTCAAATTTATTAATCATTTGAAATGCCATCATGCCACGTATTTTGCGATACATACTGAAATATTAGAGTTCAAATAAGCGTGGCTTGATTTTTACAGCAAAATTTGTCTATCTGGCCTGTGCATGTAACAGCTCACATGGCTCAGTGAAACGGAACATCACCGAGCTCGGGCGCCGGTTGGTTAAACTAAGATATGACATATGCCCTCACTGAAGAGAAGACCATGCATGGGAGGTGATGAAGTGTACGAGATTCTGCAAGTCTAGAATATAATTACATATGTTGTTCTCAAAGTGTATCAGAATGGGATATAATATTGATAAATATTTATTTGACAGCAGCTTGAGCTTGACAGCAGCTTAAATCTCGTTAGAGATTTCCCCGTTATCATTCAGACAAATGACGACATTGAAGACCACAGCATGGACTGGTCATTGGATTGAAATTGTAGTTTAATGGCCGCTTCCCATACGGATTTCTCGACCCATCAACTCCATGTTTTATTTACATTTCACGGCACATTTCTTGGTTCATTTAAGCTCCTTTGCAGAGCTAAATATTAAAATAAATGATAAATAACAACGAGAGAGCAGACGGTGATATAAATAGAAGTAAGCAAGAATCGGCTAATTCACTTGAAACCGCAGAATTTTAAAATGAACGCTCGATTCAGGGTTTTGAGCACTCCATGCCAGCGTCCTCATGGACAAAGTAGTGCCGTTGATAGTAAAACGTGTGTGACCGTAGGTACAAAACTTCGTTGCGCCCTGAATTTCTTTAATTATTTGGTTAATTTGCTGGACACAGGAAATCAGCAACAAATAATAACAAATTAAGGCACGCCTGCTAACAATGTTGTTTGACATTTTTCTTTCAAAGAAATTAACCCCTCCAAACCCTCCACTTCGCTGTTTCCTTAAGTCGACGGTTTTTCACAGACCGACTATGGTGGGACGTGTGAATCATCAACACCTCCAATTTCGATTGTCAAGCAGTCTTATAATCTCTTTCTTTGAACTTGTTTTGATATCTTTGGCAGAGAATTCGTCGACGGGAAGTTCATGTCGAGTTAATTTGGGAACAATTTGGTCTAACTGAGAAGAAAACAAATACAATAATATAGATTCACGGAAATTAAAAAACGTTAAGACTCTTCAATTCCAGCTAATAGCCTTGCGTCCGGTTTACAATTATTAGAGGTCAATAGCCGCGTGAAATAAACATCACTAAGACTGAGTTGATTTTGCAATCAACGCCTCTAAGTATTACCCGACATGAAACTGATTGCTTCACACAGTGAAACTAACAACGCGCTCCGCCTATGGCCGACATATACAAACAACTCTTTAACCGTACGGTAAAGAATTCATATTATTTTCTGAGATTCAGTATCAACAGTTCATGTATGAAGGAAGGTGCACCTGTTGGTGTCAGTAACACAAATGACATGTCGATTTATTTCCAATATCGACCGTAGTTCATGTCTTATTTCGCGTTATGACGTTAAACACTCTATGGTTGTCGGTTATGTTCTATGTATTCTGCAAAAGAGGCAAAGAATACCCATAATATGTCATTTATTCCGCGTCGGATATACAATCAATTATCCAGGTAAGAGAATATAATTCAAATATATATTCATTAGAGATAAACGAAACGTTTTATTTCAATTGGATTAGGAAAACCTCAGGACATGGACATACCGATTAAACGTTCAATAGTATGGAAGAAAGACGTTTCGGAAAAAAATCTTTGTCGGGATTCCATTTTGGGCCGCGATATGCGTATACGACAAGCGGTCCCAAAATTTGGTGCCCGCACAACACTCCGATCATCTGAGAAGCTACGAAACGGCCAAAGATACGGACATATAGAAACCGGGACCCCCTTCCAGATTACCAATGAATTTCATGTCCATTTTGAAAACCAGGACGTTTCGATCGAAATAGAACGGGGAGGAAACCGGGAGGCGTCATCACGGGTTGGTGTATCGTTTGTTCCTACACGTACATATAGCTGTCAATATAATAGACTCTCTATATAATACAAATTCAGATAACAATAAATAAGGTGATGGGGGATTGGCAAGGAGATAGCATTTAGCCATTTAGGACGAACCGAATAATCAGTGTCTGACGCGATGGTATCGGCTCAAACCGGGGCAAAAACCTGTGCATTACTTTCTTTTGTCTTCTAATTATGCAGCTGAACTTCAACATCTAGTTACACGTAAAAGTAATTTACTGCCTCTCCAAACGTCAGAGAATTCGGCATTGAATTAACGGATTCTTTTCTCAGTGCCCACGGAGATTGCGTTATCAGGTTGTATAATGCGAACATCACGTGATTGTATTATTGCGCCTTCGTTTTCCAGCGAACGATCGAACGATGGCAAACAAAGAAGGAAAAAACGCAATGGTTTTCTGTAAAACGAACGACTTCGTTCAGTGGCGAACGAACCAATGCGTTGAATGTTTTTTTCAATGGTTTTCCACGAAAATCAAAACGATGGGTGTAGAACGACTTGGTTTTTTTTCGGTAATTTAAACGAACGAAGCAAAAACCATAATTGGGAACGC
>JAVTVY010036464.1:0-15827 GCA_036873755.1 Hanleya hanleyi
CTGATGCTGGAGTACTAAAACTGCAATTAGCTGGATTGTATTGAATCACACCCTATGTAAGTAGAATTTGAAACGAATCACCCTTTAATATCGTCCCGGACACGGTTGTCACAAGTCGTGTTATCGGAAACTGGGCACCTGATGATCCAAGATTCATTTCTCCAACTTTTGCGAATGACCGTTTTCACTCAGTTGCAATAAATCGATCACCCCTCGTTTTTAATACCTCAAATATCACTTCCGGTGATCGATTTATTAGAGGAATTACCTTACATACTTACCCTGTGATGTATAGGCGCATAGTGCAAATCTTAAAGCATCTGTCCCACACTCTGGTATACCTTCAGGATAGTCCTCTTTCTACAATATAAACAGTCAGGCCCCATGAAAAAACACCTGATTTTCTATCATCGCCTAACAAATTTTTTCCCATCCACCCACTACTTAATTTTTCCTGCTTCGACACACTGTTACGACAATTTTGTAGTGACGCGGCAGCTATCGTGTGCAACTGAAGATGTATTTAAGCCCATATTCAAATTGCTTGATATAACTTGACTGATAAAAACAAAATTACCCAACCCCCTCTCAACCCTTTGAAACCGTGAGTTTTCATGTCTTTTAACACCTTACCCTGAGCTCCCCATTAAAATAGAGTAACAATTTTGTCAGAAGCCTCTCGGGTATATACATAATCTGAACAGTGTTGCTCAACCCTTGGGGACTCAGAGTAGCAGAGGATCCCTTTTGGACTTGGGCGACAAACTATACCTGTGAAGCGGATACGACTTAAAACGTTATCTGATTGGCTGAATAGTAGGTTCGGACATCAGAGGCTGCAAAAGCGGCTTCTCGGGTATATACATTATCTAAAGGTGAAATTACTGAAAAGTCAGTGGTGGAAAAGTTGGATTTCTTCATCGAGGCTTAAATAGGGATGGTTACATTATCTCCCCTGCATGTTAGAGAAGCAGTCAGTTTGTGGACGTCTGCCAAGAGTATTACACAGAGTGAGTATTAGTTAATATAAATGTTCATTGATGAAGCCCATATTTAGCAAATTATCCGATTCGAACAATAAAACATACATTGGTACACTTTCATTAAGTATTTTTCAGGACTTCATTGAACAATTCGATGACCAAACATAAAGTCCATGATTTTCCAGACCAGGAAAATTCAGTTTTAAATTCCGTGATTTTCCAGGACTTTCCAGCGTTTTCCCAGCAGACAGGGTTACATTATCTCTAGAAATGAAAGTGTCAGCCCTTACCAGCTTCGGGCGATCCCGCTCTCTATAATGGAGGTAAAAAAGGTCGCTTTTGCTCAATAACTTTTGATTCCTTCTTAACCAATGCTTCAAAATTTCAGGTGCATTGATTTATCTATTTTCCATGTCATAAAATTAATTTGCCATGTGAAGAACCAGCCAATGTTGTTTAAACAGAGTGAAAGATGTTTGGCCTATTATTATACAAATTAGATAGATGACAATTTACTTTTCTACCATCATTTAAATATATTTGTATGCGCCTCAAGAGGATTTTGCTGAATTCATTATGTGAACTGATTTATTGAGCGAAAACGACCCCTTTTACCTCCATTATAGAGAGCGGGATTCCCCTAACCTGCTTACCTGTCCTTGTTTAGCTTTCTCAATCTCCCTGTCCTCTAAGTTACTGGACTGAAGCTGTTCGTGAAGACCCTGTGACGGAGAGCAATATTATCATGAACAATCATGGTCAACGTTCAGCCATTTTTTTCACCTCGGGTGTCGTTGTGCACACTCCAGGTCATGGTAAGAAATAGGTGGTTCATACTTCATGTAAGAATCACGAGACAATGCATACAATAGCCCAGTCTGGGGACAACAATGTGTCTAGGCCTGTGCCTTTTCAGCGACACAAAGACCCAGACAATAGTTCCTACATGAAATATCGACTAATAGGTCTCAGCTCCTCAGAGAGCTTGTCGTTAAGAGGCGACTAACTGGGGAACTCGTGGGGATCCCGGGTGTGAAAAGGAATAGGTCCCCACCCGTGGGGTCTCCGGTGTTAAAAGGAATAGGACCCTACACGTGTGGTTTCCGGGTGTGAAAAGGAAAAGGAACCAACATCGTCAGGGCATGCATTTACCATAAAACTTTGTTAGACCACCGGGCTGGTAGATTTCATTATACAAAGCTAAAATTCTTGAATTATAACAAGCCAGTTGGGCTGGTTAGCTAGTTCTAGAATTAAATTCAGCCAGCCAAGTTCTAAATTTACCAGCCACGGGCTACTGGGCGTGTGGGAATTTTGAGCCCTGGTCGTGATATGTCTGAAATAGTGTTGAAAGCAACGTTGAATCATATTCACTCACCCTTGAGATAGGAAAAGTAAAAAATATTTATTCAAAATCAAATGAAATATTTGGACAAAATGACCTAATTTCCATCTATAGGCTTCCACGTAATCACATGGTCCACACAACTGTGAAGTTTTGAAAATTCACAGGCCTGCAAGTGGCTCACAGTTAAAATATAGGAGGAAATTTGCCAAAATATAGGAGAGATATAGGAATTTTCTTAATAAAATATAGAAAAATATAGGAAATAAGGAAGTGTAAGACAGGTCACTGCTACATTGTATGTGTTTAATAAAATTATTTCCACTGAATGCGGTCATAGTTGTGGTGGTTGAGGAGACCCGTTCTGCTGCTTGGTTCAAGAAAGAGAAATTTAAATGCTTTCATCAATTTAAAATAATTTCTGGAATGTATTTTCCAATGCCAAATTGACTCATTTCAGAGCATTGGTGAAGGTTGGCAAAAGTCAAAATATAGGAAATGTAGGAGGTTTTGAGTAAAATATAGGAAAATATAGGAATGACTCAAAAATATAGGAAAATATAGGAAATATAGGAAGCACTTGAAGGCCTGAATTCAATGAATCAGATTTGAAGACCATTGATTCAGATAAAGGTCACAGGTTAGTATACCATGGGTGTCACCAGGGTGTCTTGAGAGGGGGTAATTTTCTATGCTTCCGTATTAGAGAGCCCTTTGTTGTGCTGTCCGGTATAGGTAAATAACATAAGGTTGGGCACTGAGTGGGGGTCATTCACATCCACCAATCAGTTAAGTGTATCCGACCTCAATATATATATACCAGCAGGGCCTGATCTAGACTTTTAGTTTGGGCACCCTTACATGTCACAGAGTGTGATAAGTTATGGTGAAATAGGGCGCGATGTGGGACTGTCGAAGCCCATGGAAGCTGTGGGAGTATTACATGGTCTAAATACAGCCTGATAACTTAATATTTGGCAACAGTACTTGCATTAGTATAGGTTTCAGCCTGTTCAGAGAAGGAATTTGAAAAAAAAAAAAAAAAAAAAATTGGGCGCCCAAATTCATGGCGCTGGCCCTGACCAGACAAGCTACATTCAGTTTCGGGGCATTGTGACCTTGATTTCAAAAAGAAAAGACAGAGAGCTATTGTCCATTATACTGTGAGTGAAAATATGGAGTGGATTGAATCAATCAAATAAGAGTTATTGTGCTGGCAAGAATATACATCATTGTGACACACACACGAACACGCACAAACACAGTGATTCAATATCCCCCATCAGCAGGATTAAGAGTGAGTGAACATGACTTCAGATCGCTTCCAACAATATTTCAGTCATATCATGATGTTAGGGTCCGTTTTCTTTTCACAACGGGATACGCAGGTCTGGTCTTTCTATTAGAAATGAAGCTCCAGGCATTTTTTTAATAAAAAAATGGCGAAAAACTATATGGATTCTACCACTGCACAGTTATGAACACATAAATCACAATAAAATAACTTTTGTTTGTTTTGGTTCATATTCGTCGTTCTGCAAGAATTCCAAAAAATGGCGAGATATTACTGAAAGGCATTAGGGCGCAAAGGGAATCCCAGCACTTGTTTTTTCAGGAGAATTTGATTCCGCTCAGTAATCCCGCAAAATAATTCACGGGAGCAAAGTGCCATAAAATTTTAGCAATCTTTATAGAAATGATAGCTTGGGATTCCTGTTAATTTTGACAAAAAGCAAGGCCTGAATCCTGGCTGATATTGTCGGCCGAATATGTATTGCCTTGTCCACTTACCTCCAGAGTGATTCCGTAAACGACATCTAGGGGATCTATCACGTTGCCTAGAGATTTACTCATCTTTCGTCCGTGGGCGTCTCGTACCATCGCATGTAGATACACCTGAGCAAAGAGAGAACAAGTAAGTATTTAGGTCAGAGGTCAATAAGGTCAACATGGGTTTGGGGTGTGATGTGATTTTTCCATGGTAAACACATATAGTAACCTGAATGTATAATGCAACACATTCGTCCAAATGTTTTGGCATCAAATTTTGGGTATCCTAAAGCCTGGCGCACACGAGAGCTATTAGCTGTCTAACGGCCTCAATTGCCTGTCGGCTCAGGGGCTAGCTCTCCTGTGCGGGCAGTTTTTGGTGAGTTTTTGGCCTTGTGAGGCCGGGAAAAAAATCGCCTCGCGAGGCCAAATCCTCAGCGTGTGCGGCGAACATAAGCTAACAGCAGACAGAGATCACTCACGAATAAATTAGGAGAGTATTGGAGAGCGGGAGCCATCTATTCTCAGAACTGAGTGACTGCTGCTTCAGTGAATTATTGAAGAGACTGCACTTCAAGGGATATTTGAAAGCTGATTACAGTAATCTTTAATAATTGAATCACAGAAAATGAGATTCCCTACCATGAATCTGCGGGTGATAAAATTTATTGCAACAGGAGGTCCATGAAATGATTCAAAATCATGCATATAATCCATTATTTCTTTGTTATTTCAACGATTTAGAAGGAGATCAAATTTATTAGAACCACTGATAGAATTTTGAAAAATTAAGATTGATTGAAATTTGATAGGAGGATAATTACTGTTTGATTATTTAATAATGTGGTCATGGAACTGTGTAGTAATAATAACACACATACCTCTTTGAAGGGGAGATCACCCATCAATTTCTGCCCCAGCATGACCATCCTGGCTACCCAGAAGAATAAGATGTCGTGACCAGTCTCCAGTAATGTTCCAGGATAGAACGTCTTCAGATCATCAGTCTGTCAGTACAAGAAGGGAGAGAACGGCAGATATTTACAATAAAGGTACAAATGGTCCCAAACCCTGATGACGTATTATATCTCACTCAATTACATGATGAATTGTGTATTCATTCATCCGCATGACATGTAAACACTTTCCAGAAATCTAACATCGCTTATGTAACACGAAACCAATTAAATTGTCATTGTCAACGAAAAGTACATGTGCCGGAAGGCGTGAAGTCCTATATGTAACCCGATACACCAAATTAAAGCTCGCTCTTCCGACTGTGCCAGTCCAGGGACTTCGCGCTGGCAATTAAGTTGATGTCATGTTACATGAGGGAGATGACAGGTTAATTGAATTGTATAAAGATCCCCACCAGCCATTTAATTGTCATGGATGTTGGGGGCCTGCATTGCATCAAGGGATAGAAGTGGTATTTTATTGTCATGGATGTAGGGGGCCTACGTCATCAGGTTTCAGGACAATTAGTTTCTAATATTTCAGGGAATTGGAATGATTGTACTTACTTGGTGACAATTTCACACCATATATTGTGAAATCATGTAAGGCAGAATGGCAGAATGAAATTGACCTCTAGTTTCGCAGACACTTTTTTTAGTAAATAATGATAAGGAATGAGTTTTTTTTAAATTTTTTTTCTCTTTCGCGCAGACCAAATACAGGCCTGCAAGTGGCTCACAGTGAAAATATAGGAGGAAATTTACCAAAATATAGCAGAAATATAGGAATTTCTTAATAAAATATAGAAAAATATAGGAATAAGGGAGTGTAAGACAGGTCACTACTACATTGTATGTTCCAAAATTGGTAGTTTTCTGGTGTTTAATAAAATTATTTCCACTGAATGCGGTCATAGTGGTGGTGATTGAAGAGACCCGTTCTGCTGCTTGCTTCAAGTCAGAGTGTTTTAAATGTTTTCCTATTTGCCGAGTAAATCGAGGCAAAGTTGTTTTTGTGAAATGTATTTTCTCATGCCAGATGGACTCATTTCAGAGCACTGGTGAAAGTTTTCATGAGAAAAAGTCAAATATAGAAGATTTTGACTAAAAAAATATAGGAGGCACTTGCCGGTCTGACTATGGTGAAGTACAGAGCATAAACGCATGATGCGCTGAAACTATACTAACACACTTCCTGAGGCCCTCGCCCTGGTGATATTGACTACGTACATGTATATATTCTAGAAAAAAAAAATCAGAATGTAGCATACACCAAAGAATGTCTATACCCTATCCTGTCTATTATAGTGATCAGGGAATAGGCAAACACCATTTTCCTGCTCACCCAAAAAATGACAGAAGACGAAAAATGAATAATCATACTATATTTGACCATGCAGTGAACATTCCATAGTTTTACCATTATCGAGTGTGATTTGCATCAGTTCTCAATTGTGACACTGTTCAGATTTTCTCTGTAGTAGTTTTAACACTGCATATTCATTGACCATGTTGGCTGAATTTTCACCATATGGCCATGACCAAGTGACATGATGTGGGCATGTGGGGAACTCAGTTGTAACATTACTACAGAGATAATCAGGGCAGTGTCACTCTTCGAGTAACTCCTGAACATACATCTACAAACCACACTGGATTTAAGGTAAAACAATGAAATTTCACAAAACCTTTGCTGGTTTGCGATACCAAATTTCGGGATGTGGGTGTGTCTTGGAATTTTTTTTTTGTGAGAAAAACAACCTCCTAATATACAATATGAAACATTTATAAATAATGTTGGTGTTTGTTATCAAATCAAACCTGTTATCACTTAAATGCCAAATATCCTCCATTTGGAGATCTCCTGCAAACAAAATTATCTCCCTTGATCGCTGCGTCGATCGTCCGCCAGGTGGCGTGCACTCCGCGCATGTCCATCACTCTTTTTCCCATGTTGAGCAAGACCTGTTTTGAGTCAAGGCCGAGCAAAGAGGGGAGGATGGGTTGGGCAAATCAACGTTGATAACAGGTTTGATTTGATAACAAACACCAACATTATTTATAAATGTTTCATGTTTGTGTCTCAAATCTTCACCTGTTATCACTTAAATGCCAGACTCCCAACAGAGGAGGTTGGGTAGCCGGCCTTGTGACTTGCTTTTGGATTAAGCGGAGCACGCCTTGTTCTGATTTTGTAAATCTAATATGCCCAGTAATATCCTGATAATTCCCGTGTCGTATAGAGGCGTAGGGAGTTCGAGGTATTATAAGTAATGCGGCGAGAGGTGGACTCTGTTCCTACCCTTTGCTCGCATACTTGGCTAGATAATCAGATGCCATCGTGATGCCTTGAAGTCCCCTCGTCTCCGGTATGGTCTGTCCTCTATGCTTGTGGAATTGTCGGGATCTTGCTTGCTTGAGCGGCGCCCCCCCCCCCTTTTTTGATAGGAGTGGTAGACTATACCCTGGGCTGTAGCTATAGGTCCAGTGTAGTCATCTGTACAGACATGTCTGAAGATAGCAATCAGCACGAGTTGAATTGATCGTCCAAGCGCAGGTGTCAACAGTATTGTAGCCAGCCGTTATGTCAGTTAGTGGGGAGACTAGCTATAACGGCGCTACCACATAAATAAGGAGGTCGTAGTCCAAGTTATGTATGTACACAACCTGACTTGTCTCAGACCTTTGTGATGGGGTAAGCTAGTTCAAGAAATGACGAGAATAACTCCACAGTCAAAGTTCCAATATTTACTTCACACCGGTAGTCCAGAATATGAATATACAATATACATGTATAAGCTTCCAAATGTATTCCAATCATCAATTCCGGCAATCCAGAAGTTCAGTATACAGTGCTTTACACTATAGAAATATATCCTGTAGAAAGGTGTCCTCTCGTACAGTGATGTTCACTTTACAAAGTCGGAATCCGAACTGTCACTAGCACAGTCAAGGTACATATTTAAAGAATCAACAAACAATGTATTTCCTGGTAAAACAATAGTTCAGGTAGCAATAAACCAGTTCAACAAGATCAGGTGCCAACATGCCATCTGTGTAAGAATGGCACTGGTCGAGTTCCCACAGCAGTGCCAGACATATGTGACTGTTACAAACAAGGGGATTAACAAGAACTACATGGTGGTCACCTGCAATGCCTGCTGGTTTAACTGATACAAGGGGACTAAATCACAAGGACCAATAAAGAAATAAATAGATGTCTATACAGTTAATTGATGAAGATTTAGAATTAATATTTGAATTAAACTAACACATTGTATATAGCAAATAGTACATAGAAATGTCGCTTGGTTACAGTTTCCTCCGCTCCATCTAAGCGTTGTCCTCAACGCTTGCATAAAAACAACATGGAATGCCAGATTATTCTAAAACAGTTCTTGTTAATATCATAACTATTTGTGATCTAGAGCATAACTATCTGTGATTTACATGATGGTAGTAAGGAGGTGGGTTTTCCTGCTGATTAAAACAATAATTGTCTTGCCAACTGAAATCCTCTCTAAATATCCACTCTGGCTCATATTCTCCTACCCATTTTATGAGATACTGTTCTTTGCCTTCATGGACACGTGAATAGCAAAACTTTTCTGGAAATTTGAGTTTCACAGGTTGGGACTCTGTTTGTCTGTCCATGCTCACTGTATGGACTTCAACTCTCTCTGTTTGAGTCGTGCTACTGGCGATAGACACACCTTTTGTTTGTGTGAAGTGATTGTCTGTTAATTTACCCTGTCTAATTCTTTCTTTTTGGTACTGTGTCGGTTTATGCATGATCGGACATCCGTGATCTGCATCTGCCAGACTTGCTTGTTTTTGTTGCATACATGTACTTTCTCTTTCACTCAGACGATATTCACTAATATATGCCGCAGTTGGAACACAATTTCCTGTGTTTTCCTCTGGATGTGTACAATTTAACATAGTCTGTGAGCTTTCTTCTACTGTGTCTGCAGTTCCATTGCTATCTCTGCTCACAGAATCTGTTTCACAGGCAACTTCAACTGGATCTAAGATGTTGGCATAGTGGCTCACCTCAGGAACTGTATGAGACATACAACCGGATAAACGACCCTCAATATTTGCGTTCTTTCTCTCCAAGAAGGCTTGACGGCGTCGCTCATCTCTCTCCAGTTTAGCAGATGACCGGCGTCTCTTCCATGGTTCACATGAGGAAAGGCTTTTACTGGACCATTTAAAACAGATCTCTGTGGAGTTGTTGTCCTGATGAAGATTCCATGACACAGGTAGTTGATTTAGGCCTTTGATGATGTTCAGAGCCGTGGATGGGAGCAGCATCGTGATGTCCATTATTTAGGGAGTTGATTATCTCAGTAGGCAGCGTCGCTTGAGAGGTATCGGGTCGAAGGGAATAACTAAGAAGGTATTCCAATGGGTTCTCCACTATCTGTAGCCAGCCGTTATGTCAGTTAGTGGGGAGACTAGCTATAACGGCGCTACCACATAAATAAGGAGGTCGTAGTCCAAGTTATGTATGTACACAACCTGACTTGTCTCAGACCTTTGTGATGGGGTAAGCTAGTTCAAGAAATGACGAGAATAACTCCACAGTCAAAGTTCCAATATTTACTTCACACCGGTAGTCCAGAATATGAATATACAAGAAGCTTCCAAATGTATTCCAATCATCAATTCCGGCAATCCAGAAGTTCAGTATACAGTGTTTTACACTATAGAAATATATCCTGTAGAAAGGTGTCCTCTCGTACAGTGATGTTCACTTTACAAAGTCGGAATCCGAACTGTCACTAGCACAGTCAAGGTACATATTTAAAGAATCAACAAACAATGTATTTCCTGGTAAAACAATAGTTCAGGTAGCAATAAACCAGTTCAACAAGATCAGGTGCCAACATGCCATCTGTGTAAGAATGGCACTGGTCGAGTTCCCACAGCAGTGCCAGACATATGTGACTGTTACAAACAATGGGATTAACAAGAACTACATGCCTACACAGTCACAGATACAAAGGGACTAAATTACAAGGACCAATAAAGAAATAAATACATGTCTATACAGTTAATTGATGAAGATTTAGAATTAATATTTGAAATGAACTAACACAATCTGTACCGCAATTATTGAATAGAACTGTCGCTTGGTTACAGTATCGTTCCACAATAAGTCTTCCCCAAAGTGGCCCGGACGTCACACTCGCTCTAATCTTGTGAGACAATGTCTCCATAAAAGAGAAGGAGCGTTGATGGAGAGTTGGTTAAACCAGTCGGCAGTCTTCTTCAACCCAGACGGTGATCATGAACTAGTGATGTCCGCTGATGGGTCTGTTAGAAGTGATGAGAGAAGAAGATAGCTGGAACCCCTTGTCGGTTCTATAAAGAGTGCTCCAGGCCTCTGACTGGATATAGAAAAACCTCTTCTCCTCCAGCAGGTACACGAAATCTGTTAGCGCTGGAATCTGGTACAGTCTTTGGACGTCTGGTCCCTGACGTGTGGAATCGTTCTAAATGACGAAATCCGGGATGGGATGAAAGGATCTGGTTGACCAGTCTGTCATCCCTGTCAAGGAAACTAGGTTCTACTGCGCAATGCTCTGATTGCGTAGTGAAGACTGTCATGGAGCTGTCTTGCAGGACAGGATCTTGACTGCAGTTGGTAGAACTGGTTTGAATGGCAGGCGTAAGAATGCCCTAGTACCACATCCAGGTCTCCTTGGGTGGTAATTGATGTGTTCGGCGAGACTGTAAGGTGAAGACCATGGAAAGCCGAAATGCTGGAATGTAGTCGATTCCGTGGGTGAACTTGACAACCCTGGATGATGCTGAGTGATAGCCCTGTGTACTGCTTGACTGAGATTCCCTGTCCTGATACAGATGCAGAAGGAAAAACCAGCTGTTGCTGGAACAGAAACAGTGTTGGCCACAGGTCCTCTACTATAGTACATTCTCCGGGCTTGATGCTACTGTACAGTAAATAGTAGCTTGCTGCTGTCCTTGTCTGTACAATTGGTCCTGGAGAAAAACCCTGGTCTGCAAGGAAAATCTGGACCGTAGCAGACGTGGGGGTTCGGCCGTTGTGGGTCCCGGTGCCTCCGTGGAAAAGTGATCTTCCGGTTGTAGTACCCTGTAGGACTTGGAGGAAGCTGTCGGCGGGAACCCTGAAGTGATGTGAAACACATGGTGTTGTGACATGGTATTGCTGATACCGTGCTGCTAGGCCAGTGTTGATGTTTCTAGAAGACAGTGACTGGAATCTTGCTCCCCCCCAAACTTGACGCAACTGACGACCGTACTGAACGTTCGTAATCAATGCTGATGTGTTGTACAACCGCAACCTCCAAGGGGAACCGCCTTCTTGGCGTAGATATCCCTAAGGAAGATGATGCGTTGCTTGTCTATCGTGGTATCCATGTGATGTGTCGGCTATCTGTTGCCGGACTAATGGACCCCTCTAAGTTATGAATTCCGCATCGGTGAATGTGAACTTCTATGCACTCGGTTGAAACTGGATCCGGCATCGCCACTCTGGAAGGGGGGTGAAGATGTTCCGGGACGAGCATCCTTAGACTGCTTGTTCTTGCCCTCAGGAGCAGTTGTAGTTGAGAAACTGTAATGAGGAGTACCTGGAGCTAGCCAAAACTGTGCCAGGTCCCGGGTGAGTAGTAAACTGTAGTTCCATCCAACGGACCTCTGGGTCATGGTGTTGATGGTCTGGTTCTCGGTGCAGGTTCCATATGCCGGAAACCTGCTTGCCGCTTGAATGTAGCCGTACTACATAATCCGTGGGGTCCCTGGAAATATTCCTGGACCGCCATGATCATCGAGGCGAAACTCGAAAAAGGCCTCTGGAAACGCCGAAAAGTGACGACAATCGGGAGTCGGAGTCCAACTCCTGTAGAGTCGAATATGCTCAGTAAGTGTCCGGCTCCGTCGTCTGGTCCGGTCTCTACTGTCATCCCGCTGAATGTTGGAGTCCCAGGTTCTGTTCTGGAGTCCTAATTCGCATTCCGGATTAGAGATGACTTTATCCTCGTGTCCTATTCCAGTGTCCGGGTCCGTGTTGACTTGGCCTTGGAAGGGACCTCAATGTGAAACTAGGCTTGCCCACTGTAGACTGGATGTCTCACCCCAAAGAAAAACGGGTTAAGTCAAAACCGACTAGCCGTTTCTCCCGAAATAGATTCCCTTGATCATGATGTCGGGTGTAGGTGGAGTCCTAGATTATCCGATGAGGAGTAGGATCCGGCTCTTAGAAGACTGAGGATGATCGTCAGATGAAGTGTCGGGACTTGGAGTAGACCTCACGTAAGGACTGACTTCTTCGATGAAAACTTGACAAGAGTGACGCTGATCTTCTATATCATCAGGGTCGACCGTTCTACAATCAGGTGAGTGAAGACTCGAAGCTTGGGAAGGATGAAAGGCCGACTAGTGGTTTGAAGGTGAAGCTTGAGAACCATCAATTCTGACTGACGATGTTGCCCCTGTCTCGGTCGGAAGATTCCCTCTTTACCTTGGAACTGTCCTTTCTTGTAAGGGCGAATACCACTCTGAGCATCTAGCTTGGGTTGTCCGAGTTCTGACAGGAAAACCTCCGCGGCGACCTCCTCTGTAGAGTCGATAAGGCGCCGAGGAAATCCATCTTGGGCCATGAAAAGGTCAAGGATCCATCTTATGCTTCACGTCTGGATCCTGAATCACCCTGGAAATAGCCGTCAGGAACCAATCAGAGTATGATGTAATTCTGTGTTGTGTCAGCATCATATCTTCCACAGCACAGGCTTGCTTCTGTTGAAGTACCCCCGCTGGTGTCCTCGTGAAGTTCAACAATCTGTCAAGATCCGGTTCAGACTTTGGGCCCTGAACGGTGGATTGTCTCCGTGAAGAGTGTAAGCCTTGTAAGGACCGGGCTTCTGGAGAGATGACGAAGTCTCCAATTGTCAATCCAGTGCATCGTATAGGTTGGCTGATGCTGGAGATGGTGCGCAGGTTGGCGCAGCTTCCTCCTCAGAAGGTTTGTTTAAACCGTAAAGAGATGCCGTAGTAGGTTTCTCTGTTCCCGGCGGGGTCATCAGGCTGCTTGTCATCGCCGACTACCGGTCTGGGCATCTCTGGAGCCAGCGTGTGTACCGCCGCTATCCTGGCTTAGAAGGGTAGCATGTCTTCTTCTTCTACCTCCGCCTGACGTAGGAGGTGAATCTGTATGAGATGAGGATGCCGAGGAAGTGGTCGAGTCCCGTGCAGGATTCGAACCAGTGACCCCAGAGTCAGGCACCTAATTGCCAGCACTGTATGTCGGGGATCTAAATTACTCGGCCAACGGGCTTCCCACCGTTGCTAGAAGAATGGGTCGTGTCATCTCACGGGTCTCCGATGAAGGAACCTCTACCTCGGTAAGGGGCTGTGAAGTCGGAAGATGACTGTGCTTCTTGACCAGGCTTGCCTTGGAAGGTACCCCTGGAGCAGAAATCTGTTCCTTGGGAGCAGGTCCAGAATGGTGATCTACGAGTCCCTGTTCATCTCTGGACTTCCGTTTTATCCCGATGCTCCGGGCTACGGTGATGGTGGGTAGACGTCCGCTCCTCGCCATCAGTGCTTGTTGACGGGAAACCGGTGAACGGCTTCTCCCTCGTCTGTTGTAAGGTCGCTCCGGGGTATGGTCCCTATGGTACCGACTCCGGTAGGCTGGACTAGGTGAAGGGGTCCGACGTCTAGGACGGTCCCTCTCCCGATGATGACGTACAGGATAGGAATCTCGGCGGTATAACGGTGTGCGACTTCGTTTACGAGATCTGCTTGCGTAGTACCGAGGTGTGGCTCCGTTGTACGGGTCTAAGCTGGAGTAGAGGCCGGCTCACGGCGTTCTGGCTGAGTCCGTTCCTCATAAGTCCGCGTCTTCTTGGATATGGAGTCTCGGTGATCTGTATAAGTCCGTTCTGCTGGAGTCCGTGACTTCTCAGATGTAGACTCTCGGTGTGCTGGATAGGTCCGTGTGGTCTCCCGTTCCGTGGTACGGCTCCGGGCTATAGTTTCCTCCCGAGGTGCTCCGATGTCGGAGTCCCGGCGGTCTGGATAGGGCCGTGATTCCTTGGAATCCCGATGTTCCCTGTAGGCCCTTGGCTTGTCCGACTCTCGGCGTTCCGTATAGGGCCGTGACTTCTCCGTGCCGTGGTCCCGGTGAGCTGTGCTTGAGCCGGGGTCCCGCTGTAGTGATGGAGTCCGTGATCTTGATTATCGGACTGCCTTCTTCGCCGTGTCCGTCTGTGTCTCCGGGGTACGGCGGTTCTTTGGGGACTTGGATGAACGGGAGTTGATATCCGAGGACTCGCTTTGATCCGTGTCTGTGACGGGGCTGTCTAGTGGAGTCCGTGTCAGCACTCTACCGGTGCAGTAGAAGTAAACCGTATCGCCGTGGCTTGGGCTTGACTGGTCTGCACTTTGCCTATTCTCTCGGTATCCCGGTAGTCCCTGTAGGCTCTTGGCTTGACGGGGTCTCGGAGTTCTGCATTGGGCCGTGATCTCTCAGAGCCATGGTCCCGTATGCTGATCTAAAGTCCGTGGCCTGTAGGTGCGGACTCCCGGTGAGACGTAGACTCTCGGCGTACTGGATAAGTCCGAACTTCATAGGTCCGTGTCGTTCTCTGTTCCGTGGTACGGCTCTGGACCGTAGTACTGCCTCTGGAAGTAACCTCTCTCTCCGATGGTCGGGTCCGAGGTGCTCGATCTGCAGTCGGAGTCCCGGCGCTCTGTGGTATCGAGGTCCTTGGTAGTCCCGGTCTGTGCTCCGGACTGTAGACTTGTCCACCGTTCCCGCTTGAAGGCCCAGGGTACGGCTCTTTGCCGGGTCCCGGTTCTTCACCAGGTCCCGGCTGGAAGACTTGTCTTTCTTGAGTTGCGGAGGCTTGGATGAACGGGAACTGTAATCCGAGGTCTGCCCAGATCCGTGGTTGTAACGGCTCCGGTATAGAGTCCGTAACTCATCTTCTCCGGTGAACTTGAACTAGGCCGTGTCTTGGGTCTGTAACTTGTTCACCGTCTTGAAATGTAGCTCCAGGGTACTGCTCTTCGCCGGTTCCCGGTTAGTAGACATGTCTCCTTGTCGTCTTGCTGACGAACTTGAACTGGACCGTGGAGCTGTGCTGTTTCACGGGACTGTTGTGAAGATTCCACTGGCAACAGTATCGTTCAACGATAAGTTGCTGGTAGGAAAACTTCGTTTACAGCCAAGTCGTTGAAGAGGGCCTGAGTAGCTTGCTTCTCAGCTGGACATCTTGCCAGGTCAGTGGCCGCTCTCCAGAGTTGACTGCATCGCCATAGGGTAGCTATGCCAGGTCACGTCGTCCCAGTCTGCACATTCACGGCATGTCACTTGACTGTAAACACACCTGTGCCCTGCACTTGAAAACAAAAAAATGCAAGTCTTGAACTGGTTAAAACTGACGACATGATTCGTTTTTATATAATCTTTATAGCTGGGCGACTACGTTGGTTCATAATGAACTCACGGGAGAAAAAAATAACCCTAGAGTGCGTCTATAACAATCCAAAGTTACTGTTTACAGGAGCTCTTTCAAAACAGGTCTTGTTACCAAGACTGCAAAGGAAAAAGAGTGATGGACATGCGCGGAGTGCACGCCATCTGGCGGACGATCGACGCAGCGATCAACGGAGATAATTTTGTTTGCAGGAGATCTCCAAATGGAGGATATTTGGCATTTAAGTGATAACAGGTGAAGATTTGAGACACAAACATTCAATATTTCGATCTTGAGACAT
>JAVTVY010036465.1:0-16824 GCA_036873755.1 Hanleya hanleyi
ACAACCTGATCAATTCTGGAGTATTTCCTGAAAATTTCCGAGAGTGTGCTGTTACTAGTATTATGTAAGATATCGAAAATGTTACGAAACCTTCAAACATATCTCCTTGAATGGGATCTTTTTTTTCTTCAAAATATATAATACCCCTCTTGTGTTCCGTGTGGCCAATCGTTTTCTCTCAAACACAGGAACGCCATTTAATTAAACGCAACGTGACAATGCTGATGGAAAAAATATACCGGCGTACCGACAAGAATTCAGATGACCCAATAGGCAAAAAATATAGGCATATGCCTATAAACATTACCAGAACCAAAAAACTGATCCCTGTTGTGATTTGTATCTCAGCCACGCTTTTAATGTTGATCTTCATGTGGACATCTTGAACGGCATGACCCCACGGCTCCTAGCACAGGTGTGAGTAGTATTAAAACAAATATTTAAGAGCAATGATGCCCGTTATTTGCTTTGCTTTATTTCTTTCTCCAAAGTTTGTTCCAGAAAACGGCATCTTCGATGCGAGTTGTTCGGTCAGTTTCGTTGATCGAAAGGCTATTTCAGTTTGCTTGATTCACTCAAGTACAGTGAATCAAACTGAAGATAATTTAACCTTTAACCTTGTCAACTCGGTTCACCATACTTGCACTCTGATACACAGTCAGAATACGAAGCTGTGCATCTGAAAACTCCTCGGCTCTGGGCGCCAGCCATTCATAATGTATTCAATTTGAATCATACTACATTGAAGACTTCAGGAACACCAAGCAGTCAAGTGACAAATATACAGATTATCAAAAATTTTGCAAAGAGAAATAGCCGCAAAGGTTTTCGTCCAATCAGAGAAACCGGCATTCATTACTTGTCTCTTGATGTATCGATGATGTATACCAAGCATCACGGTTCTGTCATTCATTTGTAATCTCTTGACGTATTGATGATGTATACAAAGTCTTGCATCAAACACTTGAACAGTACCAGAGGTAGAGATTTTGTATAAATTGAAGACGGCAATCAAGTTTTCCACCTAATCAGCGAAACTGGTTGTCATTAATTGTAAGTGTCTTGATGTATGATTTATAGTTTCATATGAAGCACTAAAATGAACGATATCAGATATAGATGATTAATGAGTTTGCACAAATTAAAAATGGTCGCCAAGATTTCCGCCAAATCAGAGAAACCAGTTCTGTCATTCATCGTAAGTCCCTTGATGCATCGATGATGTATACCAAATTTTACATCGAGCACTTGAACGGTATCAGAGATAGAGCACATTAATGATTTTGCATAAATTAGAGATTGCCGCCTTTCCTTCCCGCCACTGATGCGGTTATTCATTGCGAGTCTCTTGATAGATCGATTGATGTTGTATACCAAGTTTCATATAGAACATTTAAATGGTATCAGAGATATACATCATTAAAGATTTTGCAAAAATTATAGATGGCTGCAAAGAGTTCCACCCAATCAGAGAAACCAGTTATGTCATTCATCATACGTCTCTTGGTGCATCGATGATGTATACCAAATATTACATCGAGCACTTAAACGGTATCAGAGATAGAGATCCTTAATGATTTTGCATAAATTAAAGATGGCCGCCCATGCTTCCCGCCACTCAGAGGAACTGATGTGGTTATTCATTGCAAGTCTCTTGATACATTGATGCTCTATACCAAGTTTCGTATAGAACACTTATATGGTATGAGAGATATACATCATTAAAGATTTTGCATAAATTAAAGATGGCCACCAACATTTCCACCGAATCAGGGAAACTGGTTTGTTCATTCCTTGATGCATCGATGATCTACACGAAGTTTCACAATGAACAGCGAAATGGTACACGAGATACACAATATTAATGGTTTTGCATAAATTAAATATGGTCGCCAAAGTTTCCACCCAATCGGGTACAGATTCAATAGGGTTCTGGGTCACATCAGCATATGGATGTGCACTGCAAGTTTGGTGTGCCCAGGGTAAGTCTTTCTAAAGATATCTTGGTAACGAGAAAGCTGTGACAGTTTCGGATAAATTAAAGATGGCCGCCAAAGTCCCGACCAATCGGGTCCAGATTCAATAGGGGTTATGGGTCATGAGCATATGGATGTGCACTGCAAGTTTGGTATGCCCAGGGTAAGTCGTTCTAAAGATATATTGGTAACAAGGAAGCTGTGACGGACAGACGACGGATGGACGTACATGACGACGACAAGACCCTTCGGCTAAATTATGGCCGCGGGGTAAAAATGGTGATCGCTCATCACCAATAAATGGCGAGAAGTACTTAGTTTAGATTTCAGGTCATCGCGATTCATTGGCAATGGGGTCTGGTCATCACCAATAAATGGTGAAGAGTACTTAGTTTAGATTTCAGGTCATCATCATTTATTGGCGATGGGGTCTGATCATCAATAAATGGTGAAGAGTACTTAGTTTAGATTTCAGGTCATCGCGATTCATTGGCAATGGGGTCTGGTCATCACCAATAAATGGTGAAGAGTACTTAGTTTAGATTTCAGGTCATCATCATTTATTGGCGATGGGGTCTGATCATCATCAATAAATGGTGAAGAGTACTTAGTTTAGATTTCAGGTCATCACCATTTATTGGTGATGAGGTCTGATCATCAATAAATGGTGAAGAGTACTTAGTTTAGATTTCAGGTCATCATCATTTATTGGCGATGGGGTCTGATCATCATCAATAAATGGTGAAGAGTACTTAGTTTAGATTTCAGGTCATCACCATTTATTGGTGATGAGGTCTGCTCATCAATAAATGGTGAAGAGTACTTAGTTTAGATTTCAGGTCATCATCATTTATTAGCGATGGGGTCTGATCATCATCAATAAATGGTGAAGAGTACTTAGTTTAGATTTCAGGTCATCGCCATTTATTGGTGATGAGGTCTGGTCATCACCAGAATGGTGATGGCCATCACCATATAATGTTGATGATGGAATATGGCGATGGTTCTGACTCATCACCATTTATTTGTGAGACTGTCATCACCTTTTTTATGATAGTTATCACCATTTTTCTGACTGTGTATATGTACTATTCTCTATCAATCTACTATACACTGACCCATTTATTTTAAGGTTTCGCCTTCATAGTGTTCTAGTGAGTGTGGAAGCAACTGAACCTATATGGTCTTAAGATGGTTATGTGTTCTGGGGTCTGATCATCATCAATAAATGGTGAAGAGTACTTAGTTTAGATTTCAGGTCATCACCATTTATTGGCGATGGGGTCTGGTCATCATCAATAAATGGTGAAGAGTACTTAGTTTAGATTTCAGGTCATCACCATTTATTGGCGATGGGGTCTGATCATCAATAAATGGTAAAGAGTACTTAGTTTAGATTTCAGGTCATCACCATTTATTGGCGATGGGGTCTGGTCATCATCAATAAATGGTGAAGAGTACTTAGTTTAGATTTCAGGTCATCATCATTTATTGGCGATGGGGTCTGATCATCAATAAATGGTGAAGAGTACTTAGTTTAGATTTCAGGTCATCGCGATTCATTGGCAATGGGGTCTGGTCATCACCAATAAATGGTGAAGAGTACTTAGTTTAGATTTCAGGTCATCATCATTTATTGGCGATGGGGTCTGATCATCATCAATAAATGGTGAAGAGTACTTAGTTTAGATTTCAGGTCATCACCATTTATTGGTGATGAGGTCTGATCATCAATAAATGGTGAAGAGTACTTAGTTTAGATTTCAGGTCATCATCATTTATTGGGGATGGGGTCTGGTCATTATCAATAAATGGTGAAGAGTACTTAGTTTAGATTTCAGGTCATCACCATTTATTGGCGATGGAGTCTGATCATCATCAATAAATGGTGAAGAGTACTTAGTTTAGATTTCAGGTCATCACCATTTATTGGCGATGGGGTCTGGTCACCACCAATAAATGGTGAAGAGTACTTAGTTTAGATTTCAGGTCATCACCATTTATTGGCGATGGGGTCTGATCATCAATAAATGGTAAAGAGTACTTAGTTTAGATTTCAGGTCATCACCATTTATTGGCGATGGGGTCTGGTCATCACCAATAAATGGTGAAGAGTACTTAGTTTAGATTTCAGGTCATCACCATTTATTGGTGATGAGGTCTGATCATCAATAAATGGTGAAGAGTACTTAGTTTAGATTTCAGGTCATCACCATTTATTGGCGATGGGGTCTGATCATCATCAATAAATGGTGAAGAGTACTTAGTTTAGATTTCAGGTCATCGCCATTTATTGGTGATGAGGTCTGGTCATCACCAGAATGGTGATGGCCATCACCATATAATGTTGATGATGGAATATGGCGATGGTTCTGACTCATCACCATTTATTTGTGAGACTGTCATCACCTTTTTTATGATAGTTATCACCATTTTTCTGACTGTGTATATGTACTATTCTCTATCAATCTACTATACACTGACCCATTTATTTTAAGGTTTCGCCTTCATAGTGTTCTAGTGAGTGTGGAAGCAACTGAACCTATATAATATGGTCTTAAGATGGTTATGTGTTTCTCCATTGTGTACATACGAATTAAATGCAGCTTGAATGCATATATGCAGTCGTCATTCTAGCGTCCTCCATATAATTGAAAATTAGATGATAATTTAATAATAAGAGTTGAAGAATATCTTCGGGGATATGACAATCATATAGATAAGTTATCATTGTAGTATCACTATAAATCGAGACCAATTGAATTTGCGTCAAATTGACTTGATTTGACTGCGAAAGGGAATCGTGTCAAATTGTACCGATGAGCAGCTGTAAATTGTATGTGTTCTCACGAAACGTTTCCAAAGAATTTGGAAAAGTGCAACTGTATGTAGATATATTTCGGTTGAGACTTTGAAAATACCACCTGATTAGTGAAATATATCTGAATCCGAAGAGATTGATGAGGGATATATTTGCACAGCAAGTTCATATATTCTCGCGGAATCAAGAAAGAATAGTTATGATATACTCCCGTAAGATCAAGAAAAAATAGTTATGGATACGTCAGCCTATCAAAGGTACACAACTTAACTGGAACTGTTGCTTATTTTCAGCGTAAGTGTTTCGTGTATCTTCTTCATGTTAGGACGAGGATGAACAAGCATTTATGTAAAAGAACATTGTATTTTACAAGTTATACTTAACTGTCTACAGTCTGCCTGTTCTCAGGCAGGCTGGAAGACTCAGTGGATATTCGCAATATTTGTTAGCATGGGTACGACGATGTGAAGTCCATATACTTTCTTAGCGGTAAATTTTAATGCGTTTGTGCGCCCACAGTAGAGGCTCTCTTGGTGCAAGTGGCCAGCTATCTCAAGACGTTCAACATAATACTTTTTTGTTTTCCCTTTCCCTGATGTATGTGAATCCCATGGAGGATGAGTTTGTCGTTGACCAATTCAGATCTCTCTACTGAACGATTAGACACACCCGAGCCACACGACAGATGTGATTCAGCAGGGTATGTAATGAACGTAATGATGTCTTGCTGTCATCATTAGGAAAATAGTGACCATTTCTCTCTTGCAGTAAACCATTTTGTGATTTTTTAAATTTTCGTTTTATTCATATTTGGAATTGATGCTACCTGTAATAGGAATAAGGTTTTTTGTGGGCGACGGCTGAATACTGAATGGCGGATCTGCCGCCTGTATTAGAGCCTCGGTATCGAATATCTGAATCCGAAGCGATTGATGAGGGGTATGTGTTGTAATTGTCTTAGTCCACCTGAGCCGAATTCCATTAGACGACTGAGGGATTTTATACAGGCATCCCTAGAAGTATGACTCATTATTCTGACATCAGCAATTTTGAATTTGTTCAACCTGTTGACATACTTGATTTTCACATTTTGCCACAAATATTCTATTTCAGCCAATTTCCATTTGATCGGCTTCTTTTGACCCGCGCCCAAAGTCGTGCCCAATCGTAGAAAATTGAGGACGGGGTTGCATAGCGATGTAATACTGATGCAGTGCTTGAACGGGACGGTATCCAGGTTTCCCATTGATATAAATGGCCTCATTGACATAAAATTAACCGAAAGTTGTAGAACTTGGATAGCTTTTTCGGTAGATTCACATACTGAATGATAACACTGCTGTTTCAATAGGGAAAGGACGGGCTGCATACTCTCTATATCCCGAATGTCCGTGACATTTTGATTAACACCATCGGAAGAATATTGCGAGTTTGTACCCAAGTGGACATCACCTTCGAATTGAAAGCAAAAGCACTGTAAATTTCCATTGAATAACCCTGAACGATACAAATTCAATAGATATATATTTGATATGGTTGCTAACATGGTCAATGAAACTGGGTGGTCTAAGGTGACTGAAGATCTACCAAGAGCAACACACCACGACCATTGCCATGGAGATGCACAATAATTCTCGCCATCTTAACGTGGCTTCCAGGCAGTGAAACACCAGTTATATAATCGAATAGTACGCTTTGGCAACAAATCTATTCCACATGCATTAAAATCACGACTTTTCACGACAAGGCAGACTGGCGGAAGTACATGTATACGCTTGCCCAGTTCCATTCACAAGTTTTCTTGGACCCAATGTCGTGATATCATTGAAATAGTAGTGTTGAATACAATACATACAATATTTATTCCGCTCAGACACGAATTGTGGTATATGAGGATACACACAGATAAATAATATAAAAATGGCGATTGGAAGTATATTCGTTATTATATGTAACGTAGATTCAGATCAACACGAGCAAATAAATAGCTAGTAGATTTCCCAGGATAGATATTACATATATCAATCTGCGAAATTATCCATGATAGCATTGATTAGTTTACATAGTTTCATTAGTCTGGGTGGGTAGTTATTTCTGAATATATCTGCAAATTTGAACAAATCTGGATTATTCCAGTAATACCATGGTAAACATATTTCTCTTATATCAAGGAAAAAAGAGCATTGGAAGATATAATGGAATTCGTCACCTAGCTATTGAATCACTGGTACACAAAGTACATATTCTCTCTTCCTTGGATGTATTTTGCCAGCGACCAGTTTCAATTGGTAGCTTGTGGTTGCTTGTCCTAAATTTAGTGTAGATAGTTCTCTATTTTTTTGGGAGGTTAATGAGATAATTTTCGAGGGCAATATCTGTTTTGAATAATTTGTAGTAAGTTGATTTACTCGATGATGAAACTTTTTCGCACCAAGTCTGCAAGTACTGATCTTTCAATATCCTTTCAATGCTCTTTTTTCTCCAGTACTCGACATTGATAACGACTGAGTTTTTAGCCATGTGATATTTTTTCCCGTATTTTCCAGGGAAGATCTAATTGAGCTGATCCATTTATGATTGTAAGTCCCATTCTCGGTATCCAATAACAACAATCTATACATTATGGAACATATCTGTGGTTTTAGGCACCCATCTAAAATTCAAGTCCAAAAACTAAACATTCGACGTTTGATTGTTATATCTAAAGGAAATCTATCCAACTCACCGTAAAGCATGTATAATGGAGTGCTTTTTCTGACACCTAGTACTTGGCGCAAGAAATTAGTGTGTAGATTTTCAATAATTTTCAATAATTGAAAGCGACGTTAAATCAAATTCACTCACTCACTCACGTCCCAATTGAAAACAAGATGGGATGGCTCGTTTACAGAACAAATAATCCGACTACTAATCCGCAAATGATTGCAAGTAAAAAGTAGATCGAAGATTGACTTTGATGGGAATCGAACCAAAGTTGCATATGAAACCAGCCGCCTGTACAGTCTTATTTGAATAGGATTTAACGTTGCTTTCAACAATATTTCATCTATATCACGACGAACCATCCAAGTATCACCCAGCCAAGCTGCTTTCCTGTTGCTTCAGAAATAATAATTCTTTGAAGCAACATGGAAATAGACGCCCGCCATCTACCCGAGGACAGCACAAGGCACAGACAGGACGTCTACATTGGTTCAACAAAGACAAGAGCAATTACAGTACTAGGCACCACATTAACAAGTTGCTTCTCAACAAAGTGTATTGAAGCAACAGGAACCTGTACCCACCCAACTACCCGCTAAACGATAACTATGATACGCTAGTAGTAACTATGAGACGCTAGTAGTTATCAACGAGTCAGTTAATTTTTAGTGCCAGACTTTTCGTTATCCGCTAGTCGACAGATTCAAAATAATTGAGCATTAACTGAATCTAATTCTTTCCAACGATAAAAAGAATTTCCGTTTTTTCACATGGTATACTACTATGGTATGAAGCTGTTGTGTCAACCGATGCTATCACTCATTTGTGTTATCTAGCATGTGACGATGTTCATTCTAGTTCAAAATATCAGACTGACTCAAGTAGACTATCGACATGTCAAGGAAGACGGTACAAAATAACAGAACTTCCTTTATTGAAACCTGTCAAATACTTTTATTCTTTATAACGTTTTACATGTAATCGGCCGCAAAATCAGCGAATTTTACAAAGCGAAGCATCTGAGCATGATCATGAATCATAGTTTTTGATGACAGTGAGCTTGCTATATACTGGGACGAATATTCGTCCCAGCTATATACAACGACTACAAGAGAAATTCGGAATTCGGTCTCACCGTATGAGTTGAACGTGGGAAGGAAATTTGGGTGACGTCACCAATCAGAATACTGTAAATCACTAGCTGATGGGATCACGCCATGGTGCGTGACGGTGGCTAATGTTTGGTAGACAAAACGCACCATTCTCGTATACGCTTCTCGACGAAAACTAAACGGCATGCCATGCGCACAGGCGCTCGTTACCGTTGTTAATTGGTAAAATAGGTTGATTAGAAGGGTGGGGGGTCGAGGTCGGTAATAAAAGAGGAAGGGAGGACATTCAAGTTGGCGCCGTCGCCACACCACGCTCACAAAACTCGAGCCCCTGTGGCCATGCGGATTACTTTTTATCATCAATTTCTTTCATTTTCTCGTCAATGGTAGACACAAGTGAATGGTAGTTTATGTGGTCAAATGTGTTTTATTTTGTACCGGTATGAACCGATGTAACCTTCATGGATTTACTGATTACAAGTATTTAACGATGTTCACAATAGTTAAAGACATTTCTAAAGATTCAACATAATTATGTTAAAATAAATTGGAAATATGACATATATAACAATCTAAGATATACATTATGGTGAAGAAGAAAACGTATAAAATATATAAAATGGCAAATAATATGATGAAGGGTAGTTTCGTCTTATCTGTCCATTAATTACAATAAACGACAAGAGTTGGTCCATTGTGAAAGTAGGCTACTCTCTTAAAAGCATGGGAATCATCCATCATTGCTTCACTTGCCTGCTACGGCACTGCAACATTAGCGAGACAATCCAAAATAGTTCCAAAGCAGCATTATTATTTCTGAGAGTGAAAAACTCTGCACGAGTAACACTGATAGTCTATTTGACTATCCTTCATATAGCAATCTGTACCTCCTCAATATTAATTACGTAATATTCTTTCAACGCTCCTCAGCTGCGTTTGTCACTATAGGTCTTTATTGCCTTGCATAACTCGAGCATCTTCCCGTCATATCTTTTCCGCGTGGATTTAAAAAGAAGTGAGCGTGTCGTGGCCAAGTGGTTAGGGTGTTTGACTCTGACCCGGAGTGCTACAGCTGGCGTGGGTTCGCGCCTCGCCAGTGACCGCTTACATATATACTCGCCTACACTGTCAGAATAAATCTGTAACACTTATTGAACGCGTAAAAGCGTTCATCCCTGGCTAATTTTAGCGGTTACTGGAATAAGTTGAAATAATGATGTGGAATTAATCAACTGGTCCATTTTGAACAATAATGAAAAGAAAAAGGTACCAAAAATTTCACAACGCTAAGTATCTCAACAATCGAAATATGGGGTTGGACGGCATTGAACACTAACGTTCATATTGATGTCCAAATCAGGACACCATATCGTGTTAAAAACTGAACACTTAACGTTCATATCCGAACACTAGAGAACAGGTATGAACACGCGTGTTCAGAAATGATCATCATGTTTGAACACCAATGTTCACAATTGAACACATATTCTGTAACACTTTTGGAACACTAGCGTCCGCATGAACATGTAAAAGTGTTCTATTATGCGTAAAAGTGTTCAAAAGTGCACACTTCAGAATGAATACTAATTTTTCAGAGTTCCAATATTCAGCACTCGGCGATATTGTGGACAACCTATTTCGTTGTGTTTATTGAGGACGATCTATTTGATGAGCTTGATAACACTTCAGTGACATATTTTAAGTAAATCTCTTTGCATACTAGTTTTCGTACTTGAACACTTTTACATGTTTGAAAGGTGTTACAAACTAGTGTGCAATTCAGTGTTCAGGATTTGCACACTTTTATTGACAGTGTATTCACAAGGCGCTGGACTGATTTGGTGTCCAGGGTAAAAAGGACTGATGGTGGAACTAGTTGCTACGCTAGACCTTCGCCAGTGGAGGCACTTGGGGAATAAAGTACTTGGGTGTCTTTCAGTGACCGCTATATAAATTCACTCACAGTAGTACATCGCATACACCGCTAGGAAGCTCACATGGTTAGACTATCACAGCACTTTCAGGATGGTAGTTTGTCCAAATTGTAGAATTGTATAAATATACTTTCAGGATATAGTGGTTCGTCCAATTGTAGAATTGTATAATAAATGTTCACTTCACAGCACGTTAGTTGAGCTATAAAATGTTGAGTGGTTCCTAATTGATTGTATATTAATATGTACTCCGTAAGGAGGCGCCTCTCTCAAAGGGGGAAATTACGAACCGAACTTGAACTTGAAGGCACCGAAGGTAGGGATTTTTTGGTTTGCTCATCCGAATTACACACCGGGCTGGTAGCATATCTTTTGATTTCGCCTGTCTAAACAGTGTGGAACCACAACACGGGGTATGTATATGGACAGGTCTTTGATATAAACATTTAGGCAAAAAGAAACGGTGATCCTCCACCCCGACTGCAAGGGGAAAATCAACCCCTGGTCTATCGATATTTCCGAGAAGAAATCCGATATTTCATTGGCTTGTGGAATGAGGTGAAAACACATACAGCCAATCATAGAGTTCCTCTTGAGGTCAATTGTCCGCTGACTAAATACAATGTAGACAGCAAACGTGAGCTAAAACTAATAATCACAGTATGTGGATATGACAATCTACTTTTGTGTGTCTGGGAAGCGGAGAAGCACAGACCCGGCCATATAATGAATGCCGGTGCTATCAGATGTGGAAATACTATCGATGCCAGTTTCTGCAGACCCGACCAATGACAACAACCCTGCATTGTTCAAGCTCACGCCACCAACATCGAATGAATATAGTTAGTCTAAATGCAATCATCAGATCCGACACTGGCCAGGCATTATCCATTCAGAATTACCGCGTTCAAAACCGAATGACCTAATTCATAACAATATTAAGGATACTGAGCTCTCCTGCAGACACTTTTTCACACCCTCTAGAATTTGTCTTTATACAGCTAATAGTATACGTTATGGCTATGGTAATGTATATATTTGTTGGAAGCGCATGAGAAATATATAAATGTGTTAACTGTAAATGTAGGTTGTGAAGATATTTAAATTTTAATAAAATAATTTTAAAAAATGAACCTTCTTTCTTAAATAGCTATTTTCAAAAAAAATATTCAACTTATCGTAACTTACATCATCATTTCCTGTAGAAGACAACTCCAACAGGAAATCTGTGTCTCAGTTTTGCCAATTTTGTCTAGTTTTTATTCTGTTTGCAGGACATTCAATTTAACTTCAAAGTTAAAAACTGTTGAGTTGCTCGATTTTGTAAAGAAATATTCCATGAATTGTCAATAGAAGTCTAGAGGATGTGTAAAAGTGTATGCAGAAGGGCTCAGTACCCTTAACACCGAACTCCAAGATCACTGCATAACGCAAATGATCCACGATGGCGGCGTAACTAACACAGGGTAAAACTTGTAAAACTTGGTTGTTCTATAAGATCCGGTAAATATTTATGTCGATCGGATTAATGCTAAAACACATATACCTCTACACTGGATTTTTATAGAAGAGGCCTGAATTACTGGTACATGTTAAATCAGAGTATGGCATGCTCCAATCTCGAGAAATCATTTTTTAAACGCCATTTCGTCAGCTAAAAGTCTTACACTTTACATCGCATTAAAAACTCAAGGTTGCTACCCGGTAACTTTTGACTTGGTCAAGGCACATAATTTTGTAGAAAATTCTGCGAAGGAAGTGTTAATGTTGGAAGTTTCAAGTGTTAACGACGTATGCGCTGAACAGACACTAAATAGTGTTTGCCTAGTGGAGAAGATCCATATAATTCTCCAACAGTATCCTGGAAAATAACCAGCGTCCTTGAATGTTCTCAAAAAGTTGGTTGAACTTCGAAGATGATGAGTTAATACGGCTTGTATCCTTGGACGACGAAGGAACCATAGTTTGCTGCAACCACCCCGATCACCAAGGCCACTCCGAGGAACAACGCAAGGACACCACGGGTCAGTTGATTCTACAAAGAAAATGTCCAACTTACAAACTGTTCTGCAAAACAACTGCGTGTTGTTGTGTTTTGGAGGTTGGTACCGCAACATAAGATATCCAATCCAACGATTGCTGCAATCGATCGAATTTGAAACTTGTGTTTAATTCCGATTAACCCAAGACTAGAGGACGTATGAACCCGTGTTCTTCAAGATCCTCATGGTGCTAATATGAACAGTCACAATCAAAGCGTGACAGAGATACATCATTCTCTAGATAACGACTTTACAAAGAATATCATATGGATTAAGAATACTGATCAGCAATACGGATTTGATATTTTTGGAACATCATGATATCTTTCCGGCAACCTTTGTAAACTGTTGACCGCTTCTCTCTTGCAGGAAACTAGTTTATGTTTATATGTACTATGATTGTCTTTTTGAATTTGGTGCTAATGCTGTTATGTGGAATATGGAATAGGTCTTCGGATTATGGACGCGGATATTCTTTAATGGACGACGGCTGAATTATGAATGACGGACCAGACGCTTGTAATTGAAACTAAACAACTCATGTCAATCCGGCGATAAACCAAAGTTCGTATCAGCTACAGGCAAGCTCAGTCACAACGAATTGTATACGATACTCTTGAAAAAGCCCCAGTTCGAAAGAGTCGTTCATTTGTTTGTTCTTTAAGTGATAGAAACTTTACACGTGATGAATGAAATAGCTAGGTTTTGTCCAGATATCGTCAAATTCAGACGAAACTGAAACAGAACCTTTTTTTTTTAGGAAACGTGGATTCCTGGTTTCACGAAACCTTTCGACTGCGGTTTTTCCACGAAGGTGTTGCTAGGGTAAGCATAGATAATCACTGATTGACTCTAATGTGCATGTACTCACGGATCGTTGTAATGCCTGCATATCATGCTCCAAATACTGGATCCGTTCTCGATAGCCAGAGTCTTTGTCACGTGCTTGACTGAGGGCATTGTTCGCTTCTCTAAGCTGGAAACCAATACATACGGGAAATATTAATACAATATCGATCAGGAATCAGAATTGATTATAAACGACTGTGTTGAATGAAATAGGCGATAACAAGTAGATGATGTATATCGGTCAAGTTTATATTAACATACAAGAATCTTAGACTTGTGATAATATAATAGACCGTGCTAACGTATCAGAGTGAATTATGTGATGGTCAGACGTATGCGGTGGTTCAAAGTAGGAAACGGTCATGGAATGCAAGTTCTTATTCAGAACACCCGAAAGACCCAATGCCGCCAATATTATCACCATCTTGTTAAAATACAGGTTAACTAATTTTATATAGGGGTGAACATGGGGCGTATGGCCACAAGAGTTATCCCATATTTTGATAGATAACAACAATCAAGATTTGATACCCAAAACTTCAAATAAATTTGACGCATACATGTCAAATATACACATACCTCCAAATCAACATCATGTTTTCTTTCAGCTGTCGATTCAAGCTCCAACCTGAACCGTTCTTTATCTCTGCTAGACTCATCTAACAATCTCTTCATTTCATTTCTTTCGCGAATAGAACTGTCGAGCTCTGCTTGTGATTGCCTTGGTGAAACAGAAATGTTTTAGTTCATTAGAATACCGCCCAAAATTGCATAACCCCTGCCTTTCAAACGGTGTATTACTCGTGACAGGACGGTTTATCATTAAAACATGTATTTAGGAAATCTGAGTTGAAATGCCTATACGGTGCAGAAAATTCGTGGTAATATATTGGGTGAGATGTACAGCTATGAATAAGTCGCGATTAAATAGAAGAGTATTCATATGGGCTAATATGTCAGCTATGCTGTTGTAAAAAGTTTAATTTTCTCTCATTTTGAAAATGTAAATGTGAAATATGGGAAGAAGGTTGTAATTAACTCAAAACAAGTTGATGGAACATTTTGTGGAAAAGTGAAGGAAAAAATTAATAGAAAATTGATAAGATTTATAAAAGTTTTAATTGCATTTATCAGGGTGAACCATGTGCTAATATAGTATTACCCAAAAAGCACCGGAGTGCACTGGAACGGTCTCGGATGTGGGTGGCGCCAAATAAAATAGAAACCGGCCGCTATATAAGGCATGAAAATTATGTTGTAAAATGAGAGGTGCAAAAACATACGCATCCTTTCTCAAGAGATGGATAAATACATTGTGGGGATTAGATATTGATTATGCTTAGCCATTTCTTCCACTTTATGATTTGTGTAAATTTCTGTAAATTTATGCAAGCTATATGCTAGATCAGAGGAGAAACTCAGATTACCGGAACATAAAGACAAACACAAGACCAGAAAGTCTGGATTTTGTCATTTATTAAAATGACCATTGAAACGGAACATTTACTGATCCACCCAGCATAATGTGTAAAGCCATAATTGGGGCACGAGCAACATATATTATGCGCTACATGTGTACGAATAGATGATGCCCAAAATGAGCAAGTAATACTCTAAATGTTATTATTCCAGCAAAGGTGACTGATAATGTTTTCACGAAGTAAGAAAATACAGGGAGCGTTTTTATACAAAGTGTATATATTGAAATCCACTGCCGCATATTAATTTCTCGACGAATTGTAGACATTAGCAGAAGGAACATGTGCTCGATGTTCCATTGTTGTGTTGTCGATAAGGGTGATAACTCATAGCCTGAACAAATTAATTCCCACGATACAATCTACAATGTAAAAGAGTCCGTATACATTCATTTTTACTTCATCCTTCACTTTGTCGCGTCTACTGAAAGTTTAGTAAAACCTCTCCACAGCGAATGCATTCACAGCGTAAACAAATTAATTGTCACAATGAACTCGACAATGTAAAAGATGCCCGATACATTCATATTTATTTCATCCTTCACATTGTCGCATCTACTGCAGGTTTAGTAAAACCTCTCCATGCTAAATCTATTCTGACATACATGGAATAAGGCTCCATGATGGTGGTTTTATCAATTGTTTGTAAAATTGGTTTCTATACAGAGTGGTGTGAGGTATACGAACATGTTGACCACAGTGAGACATTACTAAAATATTATCTATCCATCAGTATATTGCATTAGCCTAAATGGGGGAAAAATGCTCACAGGGCGTGCATGCTTGAGAATATGTAACCCTTAATACATGTACTTAGGAATATATTTTACCAAATAAAACTTTAGCTTGTAAATTGTGCGTTTATTCTACACAATGTCTTCGAAATTAGGATAGTTTAATTATTAATTACGCTTGGACATGTTTGAATAGTGTTAATTTAGTAAACGCTATATTTACAGTGTGTAAATAAAGAGTAATTCATTACAGACACTATAATCGCTACAAACTATATACCCACCTGTGAAAATCTCCGAACTTGTCGGGAGATCCCCAGGGAGAACTTCTGAAACCTTAATAATACGGAAGAACTACATTGGTCAAACGTTGACAGATTCAAATCAGGATATAATAAAGTATATTAAACTGTATTCATGAATTGCCATGACAGGTCTATGGTACCTGCCTCTTTTCCAGTTATTGCTACAATTTTAAAAAAATCTGACCGCAAACTCGAACAAACAGCAGAGTGTGAAGATGTGGTCACTGTGACGTAATCGTATTGGCCATTCTGGGTTTCTTTTTCTTTGAGAGCTTGAGCCCAAAATTTATTGTGGGATGTTTCAGTCCCCTAGCTCAAGGGGTAAGAAAAATGCCCCCCCCCCCCCCAACACCTCCTCCTCCCCTACCATGGTAGGTTTCAAAATAGTCCGACATGGAGTGTTACATTTACTGACCACCTCCATCACATACTTCTTTTCATGCCAGACACCCTCTAATCCTGATTTTGAAGAACGAAGTTTGTTCCTGATTGTTTTCACATCTTATGTCCGTGATCATATAACATGCATATGACATACATACGAGTTTATTGCATAATATGAATGTTTCATGTACTCATGCTTCTCAACTTAAGTACTGACACATGGAGTATTGTTGTATGGCTAACACTATATCAATTGTAGCCGGACTTACCTAATGATTTAGATGGGGAGTCATCAAAGAAGGAGAAACTCTGATTTCCTGTTTCCAGTTCAATCACTTGATTATGCAGTCTTTTAATTTTTCCTGTAATAATGAGGAAAGAAAGTTTTCTGAGAGGTTATTCTTCAATAGGCTATTATTCCACCGAACTTGTTATCAACAAATTGTTTGGGAAGACGGCAAATAATGATAGAGTTTAGGCATATGC
>JAVTVY010036466.1:0-16009 GCA_036873755.1 Hanleya hanleyi
TCCGTGCTCCTTCTCCTTCAGAGTTTATTATGAAATATCCGTGCCTCTTCCATCAGAGTTACTATGAGATATCCGTGCCCCTTCCATCAGAGTTTACTGTGACTGGTGACATGGACAATAGTTCATCCGCTCCTTAGAGATTTACCTGGGCCTGTTTACCCCGCATGTGATTATAGGTGTTGTAAACGCCTTTGTCCGGAGGTTACTTCTTTGACATGCAGCGGACTTCACCGATGCGAACGTGCTAGATGTTTATTTCTCGCCAATCGATTAGAATTAGTTTCTGTAGAGTTGTGTCTATGGGAAATTTCGATTGCCAGAGCCTCGATGACTAAATCTTTAAGACAGTTGGGAAGGAAGGTGTTAAAAGGAATAGAACTCTACCCGTGTGGTTTCCGGGTATGAAAAGGAATAGGAACCAAAGGTCGCGATATGACCGAAATAGTGTTGAAAGCAACGTTAAATCATATTCACTGGTGATTAGCATACAAGCTCCGTATACTGGTAATATAAATTAAACGGGTCCGGTTCTCGATCAGCCGATCGAGGGCCGGCCGAACCTGGGTGAATGAACATCGCTATCAACCTGTAACCATTTCGGTCATCTATACACGGTAAGACTGACCCTGGGATCGTGTGTATCCATTTCAGACTACTTTCGGCAACTGCTAGAGGGAATTTCCAGAAATCAATGCCACGTGACTTCGTCAGCCAATCCGCTAAAGTCTACCGACGTAACCCCAACGTAACCCGCCATTTTCGAGTCATGTGATGATCTACTTGTTCAAAATTACAGATCTACCACACCTCTTGGATGATACGAAAGTTATTCATACCTATATATTTTGTAAGCCCAGGCAATATCTGTTTCCGAGGTATGTATGTAAACCTTTATTTTAGCAGAGTTTTCGAGTCTGTTCTCCGCCGGATGAAGGCCGAACAGAATCCGGTAAAACACCGGATATCGCTCCGCGATAATGGAGACACACGATTCGCAAGCCATCTTATGGATGGCGAAGTGTACGCAAATGCATCGCTATAAACAATTCGTGCGGGCTATAAAACGAGAATTCAAACAGATACAAGAGAATACGGTAAAGTATCGGATATCGCGACACAAAAATGGACACTATCTACTTCCAAATCATCTTATTGATGATGTAGGGGACCCCAAAATACATTGATGGCGTAGGAGACCCTAATGGTCGATGATGCAGGGGACCCAAATGGTCAAATATTTGATATTGGTGGCGAAGGAGACGCAAACCGGTCGGATGTTCGACATATCGATTGAGCGGTCACGTGATTAGCCGTTGTCTTATTAATAATTTATGAAATCCGGTTCATTGATGAAACCTAGAGCATCCATGTAGTCTGCGTTTGTTGTCCTCGGAAATGATGTTCCCATTCACCCAGCTGCAGAGGTTTTTATCATCTTCACGAAAATAGTTTCAGGTTATGAATAATTGTTCATTCATCTCTCATCAGTTCTTATACTGGCGTTTCTTTGACAGCCAATTTCCCTTTTGCTGTGGCAAACATTACATACCGAACAATGCTTTTCGGGCGAAGAAAGCGAGTTAAGTGTTTTCCAATTCCCAGTGGAAGACTGTAGAACCTAACACATGTAAGGTTACGTGTGTTGTGGTACTGTACCTTCCACAGTATCCGTGTCACCAAACTGAGATGTTATGATCACGGATATAACATCTCATAATACCGCTAAGAAACTCTCGTGCGGGGTAGAACGAGATAAACAAGCTGGTTAACCAATTAATCGAATTGTTGGTTACATGGAATGGATGAAACATCGCTGTAAAGCTAACAGGTGTTGTGATTGGTTGATCTCGAAGGATTTTAAGAGGAACGTCTGTGCAATATTCTCTAGCCTTTCAATCCGTCATTATATACACTGGGTTTGTTGGAGGGATTTTAATTCGTGAGATTTAGTTTCATCTTACCGAGCTAATTTCATTAAAAAATTACCCATTGCAGATTTACTCGATTCACGGTATATTTGGCTCGATTACATCATCCGAACGCATGGCACGATCATACGTAGAAACTTCTGCTCTTAGCCATGCGGTAACGGGTGGTATCTGAGTATATTAGGGCGTTTCCCAAATGGTCACATCCGATTGGTCCCGTGAGATACGACATCGGCGCAATCACATTCATAAAACGAGGACATACCGCCAGAAAGCGATCGATTGAAATTATCCCTTGTGGGGCCTCGGAGTGCCCCTATCACGAAAAATAAAGCATATCATTTTTTCTGTGAACTGCCACCGATTTTATCTTTTTCAAATATGTTAGGTCGTTTGTAATAAGATTTTTCTTAAGAAAAACAAAGAAGCATGCTCCATTAGAGTGACAAATAAAATGGCTAATTCGCACAACTTCGTTTTGGTCTCGCGTAGAATCCCCCAGTCTTGCGTCTCTGCACTCAAGTGAAACTGACATGTCTGATGTCTGAGATGCCCAGGACAAAATATTTAAATACAGATAATTTCATTGGTTCGTTTAAATGGGGCGGACATGTGACTTGATGCTTTGGGAACAACTTTCGAACATGATTATCTCCCTCCAGATATTCGTCCTTTGCGACTGATAGGTGGCACAGTGTGAAATACATGCCAAATCATAGCGATATGCTAAGGGTAGTGTTAGGTGAAATGCCCTTAGCAAGCTAAGATGGCTCGATTATAGCTCCCCTGGACATTACGTCACATGTCTGTCCCATTTAAATGAGCCAATAAAATTATGTGTTGTTGTTTTTTAATTATACCCCCCACAACGAAGTTAGGGTGGGGGGGATATACTGGAATCGGCTTGTCCGTCTGTCCGTCTGTCTGTAGACACAATTTTGTCCCGACTACTCCTTCTAGGATTTTGCTTCTATTTTAATGAAACTTTACATGTGTGTTACCTATGGTTTGAAGATGTGCATGCCTTACTTACAAGGCGAAATTATAATTTTTGACATATTTATGACGTTTTGAGCTTGATAGGACTTTGCCATTTTCAGGATCTTTTCCCATGTACAGATAAGTTTCTAGTGTAATCAACTAATCCTACTATTTTTATCAGAAGGTTCTGAAACTTTGTAGACATGTTTGAAGATTTGCATCTCCTATTTGTGACATGAGATATTAATTTTTTTCAAAATTATATTTTATTAGTATATTATTATTGTTTTTATACTGTATTGACATATTACTCTGAACGGCAGACTTGTGTCCCTTAGGATAACAGTTAAATCTAGTTTGAGCTGGAACTTAGACAGGCATGAGGGTACACGCGAGGGACATGCTGGAGACCAAAACCGATGATGCGTCGAGCAGACGGTTCAATTGCCAGCCAAGTACACATTCAGCCTTATCCTCGAAATCAAATTGGATCTAATAGTTAATAATTTTGTCTGTAGTATCACGTGCCCAACTATATCAACCAATCGGCGTCAGTATGAGGAACCTTGCATGAACAATGATTAGATAACACAGATAAATCCCATCTAGCGGCCAATAGGGGCAAATCTGATTTAGTGGCGAAACAATATATAGAGTAGGCCTACACGGGACGTACATGTCCATGTAGTACCGATACTGGGTAGTAGGGGCAAGTATCTTCCATATACCGCTACCTGCAATTTGGAGGACCCGACTGCTTCCCTAACAGTTATAGCTAGAGCACATTTTGACCACTCACTCGACATCATCGAGTTATTATCGATTTTATTTCGTGAAAGAAAGAAAATAATAATCATTTCTCAAACTACATTGGTCCTTTTGCGATCAAAATATGAAAACGTGATTGAGGTCGCTCAGTGATAGCTTTTTTATTGGCAGACAGCCACAAGGAAGTCTTACGTTGACTCTTTATTGTGACTGATAGCTGCAGACGATCGTTCTTGCACGCGCCGTGACGTCATTCGATGGACAGTATAGGCAGATAATCATGGAGATATTTGAGGACAAATGACCGTAGCCCTGTGTAATATGAGATTAAATTGCTCTTTCTATTTGGGCAATATAGCCCTAAATGATATCGCCGACCCGCTTATCCATAAGGAGTTTGTTCGACCAGGAAAGTTTGGTAATTCGTTTCGCCATTAAATAACATGCTTTTAGTCGAGTAAATTATTTGAACTCTTTGCGAGATAGAATTTGTTTAATAGCAGGTGGCAGATAATCAGATTATTATGAGGGGGGGGGGGTTCGTTTCCAATGTGAAGACATTATTTTTGGATCTTCACCCTTTAACCTAGTGCGAGCTTCCTATGGCTCATATTCTGACAGATTTTCTGACTTGGGTCAGAGTTCTCTCCCATACAAAAAGCGCGAAATGGGAGCGACCATGGGGTTTTAAACATATTAAAAAAATATTAGGCAGTTCTACAACACTTAATTCACATATATTTATTAATGAATAATTTCCCTTCATTGTCAGCCCAAATTGAACAAGATCGGTTTCGTTTTTCGTCTATTACACTGTCAAAAACTTTATTTTGCGTTCATTTGCTTCAACGAAACCACCACTGCCCCAGTTTTCCGTTTGGAATGAGGTGGAAGTTAAAAGAGCTAACACATGTGAAAATTATGACGGATCTTGTTAAATTTGAGCTGACAATGAAGGGAAATCATTTACTAATAAATATATGTGAGCTGAGTGTTGTAGAATAGCCTAATATTTTTGCGTTTTTTTTATGGGAGAGAACTCTGACCCCATCCAGACAATCTGTCAGAAATTATCCGTCGTGTGGTTGAAGGGTCATAGGATGCTCGGACTACTTTTAACGTTGCTTTCATCAATTTCTCAGTCATATCACGACGCCCCAGTCATACTGGTCTGGCACCGGGACAACCAATCCTTGACTTCTCTTCCTCCTGCTAAGCGCCGAGCGAGCCCGGTGCACACGACCGCATGAAATCGCAAGCAACAGGATATTTGAACGCGTGCGACTGAATATCTCGAAAATCGTCCCGTGTGCGGGGAAGTGGAAACAGGAGATTTTGTCA
The DNA here is from genome assembly GCA_036873755.1 of Hanleya hanleyi. Lineage (NCBI taxonomy): Eukaryota > Metazoa > Mollusca > Polyplacophora > Lepidopleurida > Hanleyidae > Hanleya > Hanleya hanleyi. The sequence goes on from JAVTVY010036466.1 coordinate 5,019, forward strand.
CAAGCAACAGGATCCATAGTTTCAGCGTGTCTAATATTTCGGCGACAGAATCTCCGGATAAATTTGCACCGGCGACAGAAATTGTTCGTGTGTGAACGCGAAATTTTGTACCCTGTTGCCGCAAACTTCAGCCAATCAAAAGCGAGGTGGATATCATGTGATGATAACTAATGCAGAGTTGCAACACTGTCTCCCCGTGTGCCTGTAAAGCAGAACAAGAATCCAAAATCGTCGGCGTCCAAATATCTTGTTGCTTGCGATTTCATGCGCTCGAGTTCCATTTAGAAGTTTTCGGTATGATTCAACCCAAGATCTAACTTGAGACTCCCGCATGCGATGTGAGCCCTCTACCACAATATCTTCAAAGTCAGTGCAATCTTCGGCCACCTGAATCACCACAGGGAATGACGACGCCGCCTCGAAAAACTACGAGAGGCGATCTGCATACTTGAGAAAATAAACAAATTATTTTAAAAAAACCAAGCAGAAAGGAGATAGTACGATAATGCGGGATTTTGGCCTATACGTGGTGCGGTTGAAATCGAAATAATAAAATGCCTTACAAATAATTGTGATTCAATGTGACGACAGGAAAAAATATATGTACACCATATGTGAAAGTTCTAGCTCAATTGCGTTATAATCATATTTTTGTCATGAAATTGAATTTCGCAGCATGTGCTATTTCGTGAAATGGGGGTCTAAATGGAGTCATTCAAACACACATTTGACCTCGAAGAACCCCTTGGACCAAAACGCCATTTAAACTGGTCAAGTGCGGTGGCATTATATCTCCACTGCTAAAAAATCTTTTTGGTCCAAGGGTTCCTTCGTGTCCAATTGCGTGTTTGAATCACTCCATTTAGACCTTTTTTCACGAAAGAGCACATGCTGCGGATTTCAATTTCATGCCATAAATATAATCATGACGCAATCTAGCTAGATCTTTCACGTATTGTGCACATATATTTTCTCATTTAGTTACATTAAAACACAATTATTTGTAAGGCATTTTATTTTTTCGATTTCAAAGGCGCAAGGTATAGGGCAAAATCCTGCCTTATTGCCCCATCTCGTTTAATAAGCTGAATATGGAAAATAATAAGTATGATGACTATAATTGCGAAGGATCGTCGGAATAACAAACACGATGCAAACACTGCCCGGGGTTTTCGTTTTTCTTTTTAGAAGGGCCAAACCAAAGTATCTCATGCTCCGATCCTGGAGAATTCATTTCTACACTGTAAAAATATTATTGTAAATAAGTTACTGGCACTAAAGGTGCCAGTAACTTACTGTAAAATTTACAGTAGGATGTTACTGTAATTATTACAGTAACTTTCTGGCAGCAAAGGTGTCAGTAAAGTACTCTAAAAATGCAATAATATATTGTTACTGTAAATTTGTTATATATGATTACAAACAGATAACTCTGAAGAAAAAAGAAAACCACGAAGTAACAGAAAGGAAGGATATTCCTTTCTGATCATGGATTTTCCTGACAATATGACAAGTTACTGTCTGTTTGTCAAGGAGATAAACTGATAACTATATTGAACACGGAATGTACTACTACTGTACATACATATATGAAGGTGCTGGAACTGGTGTTCGACTATTCCATATATTATATTATAAGCCCAACACCCACATACATGATTTTAGATACATCAAAGTGATATTCACGCCAGTTTCACTCATTTAAATGGGCACCATCATCAGGTAACATAATCACACAAGAAAAACAGCCAGTAAAGTAAAATAAAGCAATAAGTTATGCCAATTTTGCAGTAAATGTGTTAAGTGTACTGTATTTTGTATTCATGGCAATAAATACTGTATCTTAAAACATATATGCAGTAACTTACTGTATACAATGTAATACGGTAAACTTCTGCTTCTATTACAGTGTTATACTGTAATTAAGTTTTGCAGTAAGTTACTGTGGAAGAAAGTATTAACTTACTGCACTTTTACAGTAAAAAATTACAGTGTACCCATTATCTTAACACTTGTACAGTTGAAGGTGACAGCTCAAGTCTCAGAAATGAACGGCTTTATTACCGTCACATACAAAGGAGTTTTTACTATATAAGTTTCACATACACTGTATCATGTTACAAAATAATAAAATAAAAACGTTCTCTCTGATTAGATACAATACCCTTTACATCTTCCAACCCCACAAAGAAAAACAATGTTGTTTGCAGAGATGTAGGCGTGATTTTTTTTGCTCATTTTACCAGCAATGCTGCGAGGCAATGCTGGGAAATAGAAGAAAAAACAAACCTGTTATTGTATAACATGTAATTAATTAACCCAAGTGCCACTTGTAATACAACGCGACAAACCTATTGTACAAAATAGACAAGGCCCCCCGGTAAACGTGATAGACATAAAAATCATAAAATTGATATATAATAACATAATGAATATTTATCGCAGAACGAATCAATTATCAAATGGTAGATTATAACGATGTCGTATTATTAAAATATCCATGGATGCATTATTACAAAAACAGACGTATTGTGTTCAGGCTATCGGGCAAATGCAATATATTTCCATCGTTTATACATAAAAATTGACTATCTGAAACAGACTTTTTCTACTTCCCCCAAGCTCATCGGTGAAATTGGATGTGCTTGGAAGTCAATACTGTAATAACAATAGAGACCGATCGAACGTGCACGCCTACGAACATTATGTCCACATTGATACCACAGTATATCAATACAGAGAGTAGGTTGTCTATATACAGGTTAGGGCCATCCACCTCTCTAAAATGGAGGTAAAAAAGGTCGTTTTTGCACAGTAAATCAGTTTACATAATAAATTAGGCAAAATGCCATTTGAGGCTCACACAGACATATGTATTCCCATCAAACGGTAATAAAAAATAAATTGTCATCTATCTAATCTGCATACTAATAGGCCAAATATATGTCACGCTATTGAAACAATTTTACCGGTTTTTCAAATAGCAAATTGATTTGGGATATGGAACAATAGATAAATTAATGCGCCTGAATTTTTAGAGCATATGTTAAGAAGAAATCAAAAGTTATTGAGCAAAAGCGATCTTTTTAACCTCCAATTTAGAGAACGGGATCTCCCTAACCTATGATGGCCGAGAGGGGCCATCGCGTCTTTCATTTCTAATTTAACGCGATGGAGCGATGGAGCTATGCGATGGAACGATGGAGCTATGCGATGCGCGATGGAGCTATGCGATGGAGCGATGGAGCTATGCGATAAAAAGTCGCGCCATGCGATGCGCGATGAGGCTATGCGATGGAGCTATGCGGTGCGCGATGGAGCTATGCGATGGAGCGATGGAGCTATGCGATGAAGCGATGGAGCTATGCGATAAAAAGTCGCGCTATGCGATGCGCGATGAGGCTATGCGATGGAGCTATGCGATGCGCGATGGAGCTATGCGATGGAGCGATGGAGCTATGCGATGAGCGATGGAGCGATGGAGCTATGCGATGGAGCTATGCGATAAGGCTATGCGATGGAGCTATGCGATGGGGCTATGCGATGGAGCTATGCGATGGGGCTATGCGATGAAAAGTCATTGCGCATGTTCGTTAAAAAACGAGGCTGAGTTGGACGCCATTATTCAACATTCAACGAGGAAGTAAAGCTCTATTTGTTGTGCCTGTTTTGGTGTTTCTCACAAGTTTTATTTTAAATATTCGCCGTCAAACAAATGATGATTTTCGGAAGTACCGGTATATATAATTTAAATATTAACTATATACATGAACGTCACAGGACCTACGAAGTAGGGTAGGCATTAGGACTCCGACGCGAACTGAGTTCTTGGAAATTTCCACCCCAGTTGAAATCCTGCCTATATTAAGATGGGCACTGCTCAAGTGAGAATCAGCAGTGATTTTCATCAAAAATCACCAGAAATTTTCATCAAAAGTATGTCAGGTCAGAACGTGTTGGTAACAGTCCCCTAATGCACCTTCATGCCAAAAATCAAGGTTCTAATGTCAACGATTCTCCTTACTTTGCCGACGAAAGTATTCGGGTGGACTGACTGACTGACTGACTCATTACCGGACAATTGGCAATCTGTAGCCTACTTCGTAGGAATAATTTCAATCGAAAGGTATATTAAGCTTTGACCATGTCAAGAACACAGATATTTTATATTTGTTGGGGAGCCGATCACAGAGCCAGATTTTGAATGTGACTGAGCAAGGATGATGCTTATTGGAAAGTAAAATCTGCATTCAATATTTAGATATAATACCGTATAGGTTTATTTCTGCTTTTGCTTTAGTCTAGCGGTTTTTCCGCTGCCTTGTTTTTTATTGTGTCGTGTTTGTTCGTTTTTGTTTTCTTCTTTTTTTTTCCGCTGGAATATTGGGGAGGGGGGGGGGGCGCATTGCCCTCCGCTACCCCCTCTTCCGCCTTCCCTGCCTCGCCTACCGTGACGCTGTTTCGTAGTCAACTCAATAACGAAAGGAGGAGAAAGAGAAGGGCTAAAAATTGGCAGTTACCGGTCAAGCAGAATTATAGGCATATACAACCCAAACAGAAGAATGGGCTGTTGAAAACTGCATCATGCCCACAAATAATTACATTCATGTTGCTATCTATGGAAGACGGATGCGGCCATCGTAATGGCGTATTGTCGCCCTCTGAATCGGAGAAAACTTAACCTTACTATACAGGGTGCCAATGGCCGACAGAGGAAACCAAAATGCGCCATTGCGACAATACGCCAAAGCTACCGTTATCGTGGGGTAAGGAACAAAATAAGGTTAACCGATGTTGATTGAGTCAAGGACCTTCTGGGAGAGCTAGGCGCGATAAGGCTGTGGAGGTCAAGTGCACTATAGTTCCGACAGGTGGCGCCACCAGGTCACATGACTTTTGATCTCGAATTTCCGCGTTGATGCGGTCTGGCGGTGATGCGATCAAAAAAGCTGCGAAAGTAGTACCATGTCAACCAAGTGACTCCAATGTTAATGTATACGGGGAATGCCTAAAAAGAGTATGGGAATAGACGTTTTGAGACCGAGGTGGACCCCTAGTGGCCGATTGGGTCGAGTGAGGTGTCAAAGTGAAGCCCTCCTCCAGGGCTATCAAGTCATGGGTGGTTGCATGTAAAAGTTTCTCCAGAAAAAATATATAAAAAGCGAAACACTGACTTTACCCCTACAATAGGGGAAAACCACTATCGATCCTATTCAAAAGAGCTAATATCGGTTTCCGAGCTTATCGGGGCCTGCCTATCAAGTCATGGGTGGGTACATGTTTTCACAGAAAAAAAAATAAAAAGCGAAACACGGACTTTACCCCTACAATAGGGGAAAACCACTATCAACCCTATTCAAAAGAGCTAATATCGGTTTCCGAGCTTATCGGGGCCTGCCTATCAAGTCATGGGTGGGTACATGTTTTCACAGAAAAAAAATATAAAAAGCGAAACACGGACTTTAACTCTACAATAGGGGCCTGATTCGCACATTTGCATCTATAGGGGAAAATGCCTGTATGGGGTATGGGGGGGGGTCATTTTTGGTGGGGGGGGAGGGGATTTTACTATGGGTTGTTTGGTCTTGTTTTCTTCGTCTCGCCACGAAAAACACGATGGGAGGGGTCTCCTAGTTAAGCGGTGAAATTTTCCGAAAAGTTCAAGGAGGTCGGGATAGGCCCATAGGCCCATACTGGCTCAGGGGGATAGGTCCATATTGGGAAATTCACACATGTTCATTGCGATATGCGTTGTTTGGTCTTGTTTTTCTCGTCTCGCCACGCAGAACACGATGGAAGGGGTCTCGAAGTTAAGCGGTGAATTTTTTTGAAAACGTCACTGTGCGCATGCGTAGTGGGTAAATAGCGACGGGTGGACGTTTTGGGGTTTAGGTGAGCCCCTAGGGGTCCCATGGTGTCGTATGAGGTCTTATTTTGAAGCTCTCTTGGAGGAGCATCCGACTCCGTTTTCAATATTCTGCACATGCGCAGTCTGGCCGTAGTATAGAAAGCAGACATTTTGGGGGTGCGTTGGGGTGTGTTTGGGGTAGAGATGGCACACTATTGGTCCAAATGGGCCGTGGGAGGTGTCAAAGTTAAGTTTTTGTGAGGTAGAATCAGAATGGCGTGTTTTTTATGGCAAGTCGCGTCAATCTGCGCATGCGCAGTTGGGTATAGTAAGTAAAGTGGTCATTTTGGGGGTGCGTGGGGGTGTGTTTGGGATAGAGATGTTCTGCGCATGAGCAGTCTGGCCGTAGTATAGAAAGCAGACAGTTTGGGGTGCGTAGGGGTGTGTTTAGGGTAGAGATGGCACACTATTGGTCCGAATGTGTCGTAGGAGGTGTCATCTTGTGGCCCTCGTGGTGCAGACCCCGATTTGAGGGATGTCCATGTCATCTGTGACGTCATCGGTACGAGTAGTAGCCAAAGTGGACAGTTTGGGGGTGCGAAGGAAGGTATTTGGTGTAGAGATGGACCATCCATATCTGTCATGCATTATACCATATCTTTGCTGTATTATACCATATCTGTCCTGAATTATACCATATCTGTGCTGTATTATACCATATCTGTCCTGTATTGTAAAATATATGTCCTGTATTATAAAATATATGTCCTGAATTATACCATATCTGTCCTGTATGTATTATACAATGATGAGGGACACGTGTTCATTCATATATCTACAGACACCACCACCACCACCACCGAGCGTTGACGCCCGTCAACGCCCGGTGGTGGCTCGTGCGGGTGAGCTTAAGTGGGTTATTCGGTGTCAACAGTGGGTTTCTCCGTTTTCTGGGTACTGTGGGTTTACATCCAAGTCTTCAACTTACATCCGGGGTTTTCCATGTTCACTCTCACGTGACCGGAACCGGAAGTTGTCATAAGACAGATGGCGCCCTGCCGGAATAAGTAGGACAATATCGGGGCGCCACCTGTCTTGTGACAACTTCCGGTTCCGGTCACGTGACAGTAAAATGGAAAAAAACCCGGATGTAAGATGAGGACCCGGATGTAAAACCACAGTACCCGCATGGAAGACGGGGGAACGACGGGAAAACCCACTGGGAAATCCGGATGTTGACAAGGTCCCGGTTGTAAAATTGCCGAACTCCGCCCAACCGGAGTTGGCGGTGGTGTCTGTAGATATAGGAATGAACACGTGTCCTTCATCATTGTATAATACATGACAAATATTGTAAACACAGGGCAGATATGGTATAATACAGCACAGATATGGTATAATACAGCAAGGATATGGTATAATGCATGACAGATATGGATGTTCCATCTCTACACCAAATATCTTCCTTCACACCCCCAAACTGTCCACTTTGGCTCAGATGACATGGACATCCCTCAAATCGGGGTCTGCACCACGAGCGCTACAAGATGACACATTCCACGACACATTCGGACCAATAGTGATCCATCTCTACCTCAAACACATCCCCACGCACCCCAAACTGACCACTTTACTTACTACATCCAACTGCGCATGCGCAGATTGACGCGACTTGCTATGAAAAAAACACGCCATTCTGACTTTACCCCACAAAAGCTTCACTTTGATACCTCCCACGACCCATTTGGACCAATAGTGTGCCATCTCTACCCCAAACACACCCCTACGTACCCCCAAAATGTCTGCTTTCTATCCTACGGCCAGACTGCGCATGCGCAGAATATTGAAAACGGACGATACGTTAGTCCACCGCTTAACTTCGAGACCCCTTCCATCGTGTTTTTCGTGGCGAGACGAAGAAAACAAGACCAAACAACCCATAGTAAAATCAAAAAAAAAAAAAAAAATGACCACCCCACACCCCATACAGGCATTTCCCCGTATAGATGCAAATGTGCGAATCAGGCCCTGTTGTAGAGGTAAAGTCCGTGTTTCGCTTTTTATATTTTTTTTCTGTGAAAACATGTACCCACCCATGGCTTGATAGACAGGCCCCGATAAGCCCGGAAAACGATATTAGCTCTTTTGAATAGGGTTGATAGTTGTTTTCCCCTATTGTAGGGGTAAAGTCAGTATTTCGCATTTTATATATTTTTCTGGAGAAACTTTTACATGCAATCACCCACGACGTGATAGCCCTGTAGGAGGGCTTCACTTTGACACCTCACTCGACCCAATCGGTCCACTAGGGGTCCACCTCGGTCTCAAAACGTCTATTCCCATACTCGTTTTAGGCATTCCCCGTATACATTAACATAGGAAGTCACTTGGTTGACATGGGACTACTTTCGTAGCTTTTTTGATCGCATCACCGCCAGACCGAATCACCGCGGAAGAATTCGAGGTCAAAAGTCATGTGACCTAGTGCACTTGAATTCCACAACCCGCCCGAATAACTCCCCCTGGCGCCCCAAAGAGTTATCTCTCCCGGCAAAATGGGAGTCTATATGCGGTGACTATACTACTAAGGTCCCTCCGTCAAAATAACCATTTCGTTTTATCATTAAATAACTGGTTAATTATTACCTGTACAGTTTTAAATACATACATGTAAATATATCATCTTGATTATAGGCCTGCAAGTCATAACCATTTAACCCTATATAAAGTAATACTCATTTGTATATAATGTACGGAGTATTTCAGTGTTATCTTGGACACGCATGCTAGATTAATTTGCGAATATGGCTGATAATAAATGCAGTCAGCCGTCCTGAAATTCAGGAAGAAATTCTGAATGATTTGTAGGCCTAACCATCGGTATCGGGAACAGGCGGGCTATTAGAAGCCATATAGGCTAACAAGCATAGATGACTGGCGGCGCTTAGGAATAGGAGATACCCCCCCCCCCCCACCCAGGTCAGCCAATATATCTCCGAGTTTTCAGCTCATATATGCTTTTCTACATCAACGACCATCCACCGCACACCAGACCCGAGACCCCCCTCCTGCCCACCCACCGTCCCCACACCGTCCAGATTGTATACATGTAGTCATGTGTCATGTTACATTCTTCGGGGACGAGTGAAGTTTAGAAGCCAAAGACGCCATATTTTAGAAGCCAAAGACGCCATACTTAATGCCGCATGCAATCAAACTCAGTGAAAACACCAGAACTAGATACATGGATAGTTTATCTCCACTGCTCTGGGCCCCTAAACTATACAACCTCCCATTCTTCGAAAAGATTCCATGACTCTGGATTCACATTTTCGAAAATGAAAGTGACGGAAATAAAGACCATTGTCGTCTTTTTGTTTTTGAATGCCCAATAGTCTTTCGAGAACCACCTCTGGATACAGCCAGACCCTATTCGCCTGATAAAGTCTGCAAAGTATGGATTGTAAACTGATGACATACTATAATCATTGTGATGATGAAGCTTCCGCATCTGCGCAAAAGACGAACCGGAAGACGATAATGCGCCAACTGTTGTCGTGTTGTCGTTCTGTCGCCCCCGCCAATGCGACATTGCGCCAATACGACAACAGGCATTGTCGTGATGTCGCCTTTCAAAAATGCACCATTGCGACAACACGACAACTGTTATCGTAATGGCGCCCCCGCCAATGCGACAATGCGACAATACGACAACTAGGGCGCCATTGCGTCAACTGTACCGTTGTCGTGTTGTCGTGATGTCGTGTTGTCGCCTTTTAAAAATGCGCCAACACGACAACACGATAACGGTAGCTTTGCAGTATTGTTGCAATGGCGCATTTTAGTCTCCTCTGTCGGCCATTGGCGCCCTGTATAGTAAGCTTAAGTTTTCTCCGATTCAGAGGGCGACAATACGCCATTACGATGGCCGCATCCGTCTTCCATAGATAGCAGCATGAATGTATTTTTTTGTGGCATGATGCAGTTTTCAACAGCCCATTCTTCTGTTTGGGTTGTATATGCGTATAATTCTGCTTGACCGGTAGCTGCATGCCAATTTTTAGCCCTTCTCTTTCTCCTCCTTTCGTTATTGAGTTGACTGCGAAACAGCGTCACGGTAGGCGAGGCAGGGACGGCGGAAGAGTGGGGAGCGGAGGGCAATGCGCCCACCCCCCTCCCCAATATTTCAGCGAGAAAAAAAAAACAAAACAAAACAAAAACGAACAAACATGACCCCCCCCCCAAAAAACAAGGCAGCGGAAAACCGCTAGAGTAAAGCAAAAGCCAAAAATAAACCTATACGGTATTATATCTATATATTGAATGCAGATTTTACTTTCCAATAAGCATCATCCTTGCTCATTCACATTCAAAATCTGGCTCTGTGTTCGGCTTCCCAACAACTATAAAATATCTGTGTTCTTGACATGGTCAAAGCTTAATATACTTTTCGATTGAAATTATTCCTACGAAGTAGGCTACAGATTGCAAATTGTCCGGTAATGAGTCAGTCAGTCAGTCAGTCCATCCGAATACTTTCGTCGGCAAAATAAAGAGAACCGTTGACATTAGAACCTTGATTTTTGGCATGAAGGTGCATTGGGGGACTGTTACCAAAACGCTCTGAGCTGACCTACTTTTGATGAAAATTTTTGGTGATTTTTGATGAAAATCACTGCTGATTCTGACTTGGGCAGTGCCCATCTTAATATAGGTAGGATTTCAACTGGGGGTGGAGATTTCCAAGAACTCAGTTCGCGTCGGAGTCCTAATGCCTACCCTACTTCGTAGGTCCTGTGACGTTCATGTATATAGTTAATATTTAAATTATATATACACCGGTACATCCGAAAATCATCATTTGTTTGACGGCGAATATTTAAAATAAAACTTGTGAGAATCACCAAAACAGGCACAACAAATAGAGCTTTACTTCCTCGTTGAATGTTGAATAATGGCGTCCAAATCAGCCTCGTTTTTTCACGAACATGCGCAATGACTTTTCATCGCATAGCTCCATCGCATAGCCCCATCGCATAGCTCCATCGCATGGCTCCATCGCATAGCCCCATCGCATAGCTCCATCGCTCCATCGCATAGCTCCATCGCTCCATCGCATAGCTCCATCGCATAGCCTCATCGC
>JAVTVY010036467.1:0-16110 GCA_036873755.1 Hanleya hanleyi
AGTCGTGTTTCAAGACAACGCTCAGTTTTTCCGATGTGACTAGAATTACAACCGGGACAGGTAAACTGGTACACAACATCAATTCTAAATTCTAGCGGAATCTTGTCTTTGATGTTTATAATTGCACTGATTTTAGTGGTTCTCCAGTGAACAATGATCTTCACTGGCTTTGTGAGAAGTTTGCGAATTTTACCTAAATATCGTTTGACTATTCGTTCTCCCTGAGGACCAACGTAAGGGAATTTGATCCAGATTTTAGGTATGTCGACTTCAGGTTTATCTCGAGGCGTACAAGCCAAAACGGGTGGTGAACTTTTTGACAAGTTTTTCAACTATAGCTGTGGGGAAGCCATTCCAAGACATAAAGTCTTTAATAACTCTCAACTGATTGTTGAATAGCGAAACAGTACTACAAAGTTTGTGAGCTCTAGTAATAAGTGCCCGTATCCAAGCAGTTTTTGTAGTTCAAGGTTGAAAGCTGTCGAAATGAACATACTGGCCGGTACAAGTGGATTTTCGGTATATTGAGGTTGTCATTCCATTGCAAATTTTGATATCGAGGAAATCCACATCAGTATAAGCGTCAAATGTCTCGTGGATAAACTTGAGTTGTGGGTGGAAAGTGTTCCAGGGCCGTCAAGATTGAGTTGAAATCAGCAGGTTTGGCTAGAACAAGTGTGTCGTCCACATATCTGCAGTAGAATTTAATCGTTCCATCTTGGACTAGTTTATCTACCACTGTCTTTTCTAGCTCAGTCATAATGATGTTGGCGAGGGTCGGCCCTAGGGGGGAACCCATCGATACACCATCCACTTGCTGGTACAATACATTGTTGAACGAGAATGAAGTTTTGGTACAGGAGTCCATTAACAGTTTTTTTCAGGGCAGTCTTTCGGATAGTGGTTGTAATTATCTTCTGTTTATATACACGGTCAAGAATGATATTCACTACTTTCCTCAGAGGTACATTGGTGAACAGCGATTCGACATCGAAGGAAACAAAGCGATAGCCTTCATCGAATAAGTTTTGTGGAATTTCTCGAATACGTTGGGCTGCATCAAAGGAATCAGATAGTGAGTATTCGTTATCCGTTAATGGTTTTAATAGTTTCGACAGGAATTTACCGACTTTCGAGTAGGAAGTACCAGTTGTGTCGATAATTGGTCGGAACTTGGGCAGATTCACAAACTCTTTGTGTGTTTTCGGTAACCCATAGGCGCGCGCTGGTCTCGTGGATTTGGGTTTCACTTCCTTCAATTCATCTTTCAGTAATTTCACCTCGACGATGAATTGTGCGCAGGTAATTTTGCAGGATGCGTAGTTGGGTCATACTGGGGTTCTTGTCTAGTTTGCGGAATTTCGTCCTAATCGCGAAGGTTTCATTGAGGCTTGTAATGTAGTCCTCCTTCCGTATTAAAACGACGCCGCTACCTTTATCAGGTTTCAAAATAGCGAAGCGTTCTTTCAGTGTCTTCAGGATTTTGATTCGGTGGGCATCAGAAGACAGTCGTTTGTCACTAAAGTCAGTATGTTGCATGACATGGCCCGGATAGCATTTTTGACACGTTCTCTCTTAATGTAACCATTCGGTAGCAGTCCATGGTAATTTAGATGTTCCCAGAATGTTTCGGCACATATGATAATGTCTGAATCTCTTGGGGACGTGTTTTAAGCCAAAACGTAGAATGTCTTCTTCGTCTCTGGAAATCGTTTCATTGGTGAGATTAAGGATAATGGTGTTCGGGTTGTCTTTCAGGCCGAGTGAAATAGAGTGTTCTTTCAGTGAATTTCTTCTCCTGCCGTTGGATATGGGCAGCGTTGATTTTGTCCACAGGCTTTTCGGCGATGTGCCACTCATGTTTACCTCGTTATGTTCACATATTATCTGATTGGCTATTGCCCTCTAATTTTGTGTATCGAACCATTTCAGTCTTTGTTAGTTGATTTTGTATATAAGTGCCTGTAACTGCTGTTATATCACATCCTGAAGATGACAAATAAAATTTTGTCGAAATATTGAGACTGTCACCATGCGTTTATTAAGTTTATTCGGAGTTACTTTGCTTCTGCATTATGCCAAGCTTATCAGTGGCACCGAGCCACTGACACATCGTTCACCAACACACAGTAGCCTACCAAAAGAGCTACAGACGACTGACGAAGGCTGAATCTGACCTCAAGTTTCTGAACAAGTGTCGGGGCAACAACATTACGCCGAAGTTCATCCGCTGGGCTAATCTTCATGCCAAGACCCCCAGACTACGTAGCCGATACCACAAACGACTACTGAAAGAAGCCATCCGTGAGAAGGTCCTCGCAGTTCGACAACTTGGGAGAGAAAATGCCTTGTTAGAAACACAACTGATGAACAGCACTACTTGGATGAAAGCCACCACGATCAAACACATCGCCAGAAAGCCTGTGGACAAAATCAACGCTGCCCTTATCCAACGGCAGGAGAGGAAATTCACCTCACAAAAGAACACTCTATTTCACTCGGCCTGAAAGACAAGCCGAACACCATTATCCTTAATCTCACCAATGAAACGATTTCCAGAGACGAAGAAGACATTCTACGTTTTGGCTTAAAACATGGCCTTGCTACGTCCCCAAGAGATTCAGACATTATCATATGTGCCGAAACATTCTGGGAACATCTAAATTACCATGGACTGCTACCGAATGGTTACATTAAGAGAGAACGTGTCAAAAATGCTATCCGGGCCATGTCATGCAACATACTGGACTTTAGTGACAAACGACTGTCTTCTGATGCCCACCGAATCAAAATCCTGAAGACACTGAAAGAACGCTTCGCTATTTTGAAACCTGATATAGGTAGCGGCGTCGTTTTAATACGGAAGGAGGACTACATTACAAGCCTCAATGAAACCTTCGCGATTAAGACGAAACTCCGCAAACTAGACAAGAACCCCAGTATGACCCAACTACGCACCCTGCAAAATTACGTGCGCACAATTCATCGTCGAGGTGAAATTACTGAAGATGAATTGAAGGAAGTGAAACCCAAATCCACGAGACCAGCGCGCGCCTATGGGTTACCGAAAACACACAAAGAATTTGTGAATCTGCCCAAGTTCCGACCAATTATCGACACAACTGGTACTTCCTACTCGAAAGTCGGTAAATTCCTGTCGAAACTATTAAAACCATTAACGGATAACGAATACTCACTATCTGATTCCTTTGATGCAGCCCAACGTTTTCGAGAAATTCCACAAAACTTATTCGATGAAGGCTATCGCTTTGTTTCCTTCGATGTCGAATCGCTGTTCACCAATGTACCTCTGAGGAAAGTAGTGAATTACAAGCGTCTAGTCCGTCATTCATAATCCAGCCGTCGTCCATTAGAGAATATCCGCGTCCATAATCCAAAGACCTATTCCATTTCCATATAACAGTATTAGCACCAAATTCAAAAGACAAAAGTATACATAAACATAGGCTTGTTTCCTGCAAGAGAGAAGCGGTCAACAGTTTTCAATGATGCCGGCAAGACATCGCGATGTTCCAAAAATATCAAATCCGTATCGCTGATCAGTATTCTTAATCCATAATATTCGTTGTAAAGTCGTCATCTAAAGAATGATGTATCTCAGTCACGCTTTGATTGTGACTGTTCATATGATTACCATGAGGATCTTGAAGTACATGGGTTCATACGGCCCCTAACCCCGGGTTAAGCGGAATTAGACACAAGTTACGAAACGTAGCGCCATAGATCTTGCACGCTACGTTCGTATTTTGCTATCAGCATGCGATATGTATCGCCAAATTTGAGAAACTTTGAGTGGAGGCGCTTGGTGGAATAGCCCTGTTTTATAAGTTTCTGCAACAATGTTTTTGTGACGTTGATTAAAATCATCACATTTAACACAGGATCTAGCAAATGCTACTAAGCGTGATATGTATACGCCATATGCAGGTCCCACTGGAATATTACTATCCAGAAAGGGATAGTTTACGATGTCGAAATTGTAATCATCTCTTTTGTCATAAAGTCGACGAGAGAGAATGCCCGCTATCATTCTTGACCGTGTATATAAACAGAAGATAATTACAACCACTATCCGAAAGACTACCCTGAAAAAACTGTTAATGGACTCCTGTACCAAACTCCATTCTCGTTCAACAATGTATTGTACCAGCAAGTGGATGGTGTATCGATGGGTTCCCCCCTAGGGCCGACCCTCGCCAACATCATCATGACTGAGCTAGAAAAGACAGTGGTATATAAGCTGGTCCAAGATGGAACGATTAAATTCTACTGCAGATATGTGGACGACACACTTGTTCTAGCCAAACCTGCTGATTTCGACTCAATCTTGACGGCCCTGAACACTTTCCACCCACAACTCAAGTTTACCCACGAGACATTTGACGCTTATACTGATGTGCATTTCCTCGATATCAAAATCTGCAATGGAATGACAACCTCAATATACAGAAAATCCACTTGTACCGGCCAATATGTTCATTTCGACAGCTTTCAACCTTGAACTACAAAAACTGCTTGGATACGGGCACTTATAACTAGAGCTCACAAACTTTGTAGTACTGTTTCGCTATTCAACAATCAGTTGAGGGTTATTAAAGACTTTATTTCTTGGAATGGCTTCCCCACAGCTACAGTTGAACAACTTGTCAAAAAGTTCACCACCCGTTTGGCTTGTACGCCTCGAGATAAACCTGAAGACGACATACCTAAAATCTGGATTAAATTCCCTTACGTTGGTCCTCAGGGAGAACGAATAGTCAAACGATATTTTGGTAAAATTCGCAAACTTCTCACAAAGCCAGTGAAGATCATTGTTCACTGGAGAACCACTAAAATCAGTGCAATTATAAACATCAAAGACAAGACTCCGCTAGAATTTAGAAGTGACGTTGTGTACCAGTTTACCTGTCCCGGTTGTAATTCTAGTTACATCGGAAAAACTGAGCGTTGTCTTGAAACACGACTAAAGGAACATAGTAAAGGCAACAGCGAAATCCATTCTCATTTGTTCAGTTGTGAGCACTTCCAACAGAATAAAGACCTACTAGATTTACCGAATAGATTAGAAGGTATTCCATATTGCCCATTGTCATCAATCTTATTGTCTAACACTAAAGTTATCGACTCCGCGGATCACTGGAATATCTTGTTATTTAAAAGCGTCGAAAGAGCTACAGTTATTCAGGTAGACTACTGTTTATTATTTTGGTATTTTTTTTTCTAATTTCAACTTTTATATATATATTTTATTCCATAAATCACTGTTTAGATAAGATAATACAACCATCCAGCATTTCTGTGATGTGTGTATTCCTTGTCTTGTTAATTAATAGCCTAATATAGTTTTGTATTTCCCGTTCTGTAACTATTCAATTCTCTATATTTTATTTCCGATTTCAATTCTAGGTACCTTTGATACGTTTCTCTAATCAACTTAATTTTCTTTCTTTCTAATCTCTGTTTCAATTGTGTTCATTCCCCTGATTGACATTTCTGCTGGCACTCTATACACACTCACACACCTCAATAAATCACCACCCGTCACCATTAATCCTTATCTAAGTGTTGCCATTTCGATTGTGTATTGCCAGGCCTATGTGGCGTGTGTATTCCTTGTCATGCCCATGTGCCACTCATGTTTACCTCGTTATGTTCACAGATTATCTGATTGGCTATTGCCCTCTAATTTTGTGTATCGAACCATTTCAGTCTTTGTTAGTTGTTTTTGTATATAAGTGCCTGTCACATCCTGAAGATGACAAATAAAATTTTGTCCAAATATTGAGACTGTCACCATGCGTTTATTAAGTTTATTCGGAGTTACTTTGCTTCTGCATTATGCCAAGCTTATCAGTGGATCAACACGATTAAGTTGTGTACCATCTTACTATTTTCGAGCAAGGTATCTTTAAAGAGATATCTCAAAATAGCCCAGTAAACAGAATAAAATTAGTATTCGTTCCCAATTATAAAATCTAAGGTATGTTTCATAGCTCATTTGTCTTCGCTTCCAGTACCCAATGATGACACGTGCAAAAACAATAAAAAATACTACAAAACGAAGACGAAGGATCCTCCGGACATTCACTTTCAGACTAACTTTGCCCATTTCACTTGTACTATAACAACCGACATCAAGCACAGTTTCTAGAAATCTTGAAACTCCTGAAACTGATAAAGATAATATCTTAGTATTTTCCAGTGTTCTTTTTTTTCTTTTTCGCTCAAATTCGAAATTCTGCAAACAAAATTACAAATCAATCGTTTGTTCTTGTAACAATGGACAAAAAGATCCTCTTGCCATTAGCTTAAAATTATCGGGCATTGGTGGGCGCCAAGATCCTTCAGGATCTCTTGTTTGTTCTGTTGTTTTACTGTACACTTTAACAATTGTTGTCTAGCGTAAACGTTTCAGATATGATGGAATGATTCTCCGGGGAATCTGGTAAGTTTGCGTTTTTAGTAGGGATCAATAATGTTCGTTTCAGTCTCGATTGTGCAATGAAGTTTACAGATTTAAGATCGGGCATTTGTGGCAATGTTATTATATACCTTTGTCGGATGAGCGTCATTTTGACTGAATTCCCTACCTGGTCATTCCTAAGACAGAAAATAGATCCATGGTTAAGATAGTCCGAGCTTCCTATGAACCTTCACGCCAGACGACGGATAATTTCTGAAAGATTGTCTGGCTAGGATCAGAGTTCTCTCCCATACAAAAAACTCAAAATGGGAGCGACCACGAGGTCGCGCTACCTCATCCCAGTAAATATTATTTTTAAAATATATTCGACCGTTCTACAACATTTAAATCGCATCTATATATTGATGAATAATTTCTCTTCATTGCCAGTCCAAATTTAACAAGAGCCGTTTCGTTCTACTTCTATTACAATATTAACAACGTTAGTTCATTTCATTTGCTTCAACGAAACCACAACTGTGACAGTTTTCCGTTTGGAATGAGGTAGAAGTTAAAAGCGCTAAATCTTGTGGAGAATGTGACGGATCTTGTTAAATTTGAGCTGACAATGATGGGAAATTATTCATTAATAAATATATGTATGTTACGTGTTGTAGAACGGCCGAATATTAAAAAAAAAATAAAACATCCTGGGATGAGGTCGCGCGACCCCACGGTCGCTCCCATTTTGCGTTTTTTTTTTTATGGGAGAGAACTCTGGCTCATGCTAATAGCAATATGCGAGAGTAGCGTGCAAGATATGGCGTTACGTTTTGAAGGTTGCGTCTAATTCCATTTAGGGGTCGTATGAACCCATGTACTTCAAGATCCTCATGGTGTTCATATGAACAGGTTATGTTAGGTCTTTAGGTTATGGAAGGGAAATTCTACGGCTGAATATTGTTTGAGGGACTAGACGCTTTTATCGTGTATAAATTTATTTTTTGTTGTTGTTTTGTGGGGGTTGTTGTTTTCTTCTCTGTTGACTTTGAGATTTTCCTTCAGTCACACACCGAGGCGTCTAAATATGAGGATTTACACGACATTTGTGACGCAAGAAATCAGCTTGCCGACAGGGACTGATACGGTGTAATGCGAGGTAGTAGTAGTTTATTGACGTAAGCAATCATATATACCTCTGATTGCTGGTTGACAAGGCGAAAAGGGTCAATAATTTTACATGGAATAATCATAAGGTCACATAACCATGAGAATCTTAGCAGAGCTATTAAATATTGTCGTCAATAAATTAAACAACTGCATTTACTGTGAGAACTAACCAGTTGGAAACGGTTTTGATTTACAGAACAATAGGGATTCATGTATAATAAATACATATTTAATTATCTTTTCAAGTTATATTGTAGAAGATGGAAAGAATCTATTGACCTCGATGAGTAAATTGGACACCTTAAGGAAAATTAAATATAATTTGGTAGAAATGTCAGAATGTGGTGGTATCTTGAATATTCCCAACAAAAATTATCCGTCGGCTTTGCTTAAGCTGAGAATCAGTGCCCATCCGCTCCGTATTGAGCGTGGCCGATTTAAAAGGGCACAACTAGAGACGAACATCTATGCCCCCACTGTGGGGTGATCGAAACGGAATCACATTTCTTATTAGAATGTGTATTTCATAGGGATAGACGTGTCAAATTATTTTCGGTGGCAAATTACAGAGCTCCTAGCCTACTAGACAGTGATATCAATTCAGTATTTGTAGATTTAATGTGTAATACTGACCAAGTTATTTTGAACGCAGTTGCAAAATATACCCATGAATCCTTTAGTCAATACACATGAGCAGCAATGTTTCATATCATAGATGTATAATTGTACAGGTATTACTATTGGTCAATCAATATCCGGTGGGATGCAGCCTATCACGTTTATACATGTAAATTCTGGCATATATGTATTTAAATGCATGTACTTTATTGTCTCTTATAAATGATGTGTTCTTTTGCCTTTGGCCTTAACGGCATAGTTGTGCAAATGAACTTTGAACCTTGAACCTTGTATCCAGGGCGCTGCTTTTTTTTAAAGAACACTCCTTAAGTTGCAGGTTAACAACTGCACTAGTTTGAAAACACTTAGTTTCCCATACTAGGATATTTCTTACGCAAATCTCCATACAAAGAACAAAAAAATGTAACTCATCTTCAACAGTATTTACGTTACGCAACTTACATTTTCTTTCACTAGTTCCACGCGGTGAGCAGATGCCTACCAATTTCACTACTCAACAGATGACTGGACATTCTAAGTCTGGACAAACCTAATCTATGTTTAATATTGTTAATTTTATCTAAATATATTTGATACTCCAAACCATCGGTTAAGTCCTTGTACAGACACAATTTTACTGAGCAGATGAGGACAAAAGGAACAATGTACTACCATACATTCATGAAGAAGATCTCCAGATAAGCCATACGACGACGTGAAACAGATCTGAACTATGAACTGTGTAACATTACAAAGAACGGAGACGCGCGAGATCTATATACTAACACGTGACATAAAATAATGCGCGGGTCAACAGGATCAACTTGACTTTGTGTGCACAGTGATTTCGAGATCAGAGACTTGTCAAAAATGCGTACTTGCGCGTTATTGTGTGTATTATGTGAGAATGTATTTCAGTATTTAATTCCAATCTCAGTAAACTCCGATATAATATCACGGAATATTATATCTGAATTCAGCCCTATATTAATCCCATGCGAATTTGAAACGATATTTGTTAGCCAATCGGGTGGCTAGCTTGTTGAAATCACGCCCACAGTAATTACACATGGTAGCATGTGGACTAATATGTAAACATTATCGGGAAACAGTATCCAAATATGGAACCATTTTCAGACGGTCTGCATGGTAAACAGTGAAGATAAAAGAGTTTAGTTCCGTCGAAAAGTCTGGCTTTGTTTGGGGGTAGAAAATATCAAAAGAATGTGCCGCGCGAAGATGTTAATCTGCGTGAAGTAAACGTCAAACATTGTCAGAGAGAAAAGCTAGAAATGGTCGTGATTGGATTATATGGGATCTGGCAGAATGTCGGCGAACATTTCGCACGAAGTTTTCATAGTGTTACGTCTAGATGGTATTCCCCTGATTTACCATCTTGGTTTACCTAGATTGTATTTAATTCGTGTTGACCGCTTCCCTGTTGCAGGACATTAGCCTTGGTTTATGTATGCAATATATATATATATACATACTATATGCTATGAATTTGGTGCTAATTCTGTTATACCAATTAGGTCATGGAATATGGACTCGGAAATTCTTTAATGGACGATGGCTGAATATAATATGACGGATTACACGCTTGTATTTTATCTCAAGATCATTATTGCTGACACTAAAATAATGATACTTGACCGTTCACACGAAGCCTAAGACGATCAACTAATATTGAAACTGAGTTCATTTTTCAGAAAACGGTCAGAAATAGGTATCGAAATTTCACGAAAATGCTTTTGGGATTCCACACGAAGACCGGATAGAAAACAGAAAACGAAGCAGAGAGGCTTTTTGCGTGTTCGCCATCTCGTGGTTTTTATATGCAGTGAGACAAGTCAGAATGTTCCAGCAAATCAGTTTACATCAGGAGGAAATATACACTTGAAGAGGACAATGAATTAACATAAAATCATAGTATTAGAAGTAGAGTCAGGTCGCCAGTTAAGATCCAGTGTCAGTTCCGATCCACGCGCCGAATCATTTCTTCTCCGCAAAACTACGATCGCGCGAAATATTAAAACATTTAGGCCTAGTGGATTCGAATAAGGTGGTCTACTTTCCAATCATGGCAAAATTGAATTATATATTCAATTGTTTTGTTGATAGATATACGTGCATACTCACTCCATACACACCACTAAATATGTCTGCGTAAGATCAGCCGTCATGCAAACACAGTGGCATCTGCTAGCGCTTCCGTGTGAAGTTTTCGTGTACTCTTTCTCGCATATACTTATCTATCTAACATAAATGATTTCGCTCGAGTTTCACTCTAAAGGCTTCCCGCCCCAGCGTTGACATAAGCTAACGAAGCCAGTTCCGAACCACCGTCATCCATGGATGGCCAAAGCTGGATCGTTCCATGACTTTGATTGCGTAAATTCGAAAATCGAGTGCTAATTCACATTACATGAACACCTGCAATAAAAGCTCAGCTGAGATACTAAGGCTACGTCCGAGAGTCCACCGTATTCTCGGGTCTGAATGTTAGGTGCCGTGGGATGCTTTCCTGTAGAGTCATATGGTTGCTTTTCAGTCGCCAAACGTCGTCAATTCTTCTCACCTCTTGCATGTCGCTCCAATTTTGATTAATCCGTTGTTCAGAGTTTAACTACTAAAAGTGCCAGCGATTGAATGCTTTTCCATTGATTACGATTATAAACTATCAGATATATCTTATTGTCAAATCTGTTGTTTTTTTTCAATATGATCACCCTGGACTCCACTGTCTCTCCCCTCCAACCTGCATTCTTGAAACCAAATGCTCACTTTGCTCACGATGTAAAACGAATTATCGAGATGGAACCCCATTTTGGGGGAAATTAAAGTTACCATGTTGACGGTTACATCTAAATCTGGGTCCAAGTTCAATGCCAAAACGAGGCCGGGATAAAATTGGAGAGACTGGGTCGATATTGATACCGCTCATTTAGAATTGTAACCTTACATTCCTCACCGTTCAGCAGATCACCAGAGTTACTTTGTGATAAATCTACAAAAAATTGTACTAAGATCCATTTAATTTGTCAATCAAGATCATTTACTTTTGAAACAAATGGAAATTTCTCCTCGTACATTCTAATATCACGACGTCGATAAAATTTGACAAAACTGAAATAGAAAGACGAAAGGTATTTGGAAAATGAAACTAAAAGAAGCTGATAACTTATTGTTTTTATGGACTCTTGGGTGAACAAGTCTATATCTGAGGTCAGACACACGTGGCGAAGAATGGAATAAAATGTGGGCAAGGAAATCAATGTTCCTAAACTGTTACCTCCTGAAGTCCTGAAATTGTTGATATTTTGCACCAGAGCAACGACAAGAATGTAGGCACGCCGTAAAAGCATAAACTATATGCATAAAAATGACGTTCAGTGACCTTCTGAAGCCGTTAAATTTACATAACATGGAACGGTGAATGTATCAGGGTTCACCATCGTTGACATTGTAGCATATGTTGTGACTATTGCCACCAATACACCCATCGCTAATATTTCGTAGTTTAAAACCTTGATGTGAATAGGCACCTCGCTGAAAACAGAGAAAAATAAGTGTTACTATTGTATCTATTCAAGAAAAGAAGAAAAAGGCTGTTGAATCCTCTCTTCCCCATTCCACCCATGTACTGACATGAACACAGCTAAATCTAAATAGCTAAATAGCTCTGGCAATGTCCCATCAGCAGAAAGGATTAGGATTTGAATTCATTTACTGAAAGAATGTCACCAGATAACGAATTTACAAATAAACTCATATGGATTAAGAATACTGATCAGCGATACGGATTTGATATTTTTGGAACATCATGATGTCCTGCTGGCATCATTGAATACTTTTGACCGCTTCTCTCTTGCAGGAAATTAGCATAGTCTTATGTATACTATGATTTATTCTCTTAATTTGGTGCTAATGCTATTATATCACTTAGGTCTTTGGATTATGGACGCGGAAATTCTTTAATGGACGACAGCTGAATATTAAATGAAGGACTAGACACTTGTATATATATATATATATGGAAAAATATATATGTATATTTGCTTTTTCTAGGTATTGTAGACCTAATTGTTTTCTAGGCCTATTGTTTTCTAGGTATTGTAGACCTAATTGTTTTCTTGGCCTATTGTTTTCTAGGTATTGTAGACCTAATTGTTTTCTAGGCCTATTGTTTTCTAGGTATTGTAGACCTAATTGTTTTCTAGGCCTATTGTTTTCTAGATATTGTAGACCTAATTGTTTTCTAGGCCTATTGTTTTCTAGGTATTGTAGACCTAATTGTTTTCTAGGCCTATTGTTTTCTAGGTATTGTAGACCTAATTGCTTTCTAGGCCTATTGTTTTCTAGGTATTGTAGACCTAATTGTTTTCTAGACCTATTGTTTTCTAGGTATTGTAGACCTAATTGTTTTTTAGGCCTATTGTTTTCTAGACCTATTGTTTTTTAGACCTATTGTTTTCTAGACCTATTGTTTTCTAGGTATTGTAGACCTAATGGAGGTTACTTACATGTGGCTCCAGTCGCCCCTCATTCTACAGAGTTTGAGGTAAAACAGCGAAGGGCAAACGTAAGCCAATAATGATACCGTTGATCCACCGACAAGAGAGAGGATAGCACCAAAATGTGGAATACTTTCAGCTACGAAGAGCACCATGGCTACCATCACAGTCCGAACAAGACATCTTTTCCAGGTAAACTCTAAAACGAGAAAGACGTATGAGAATAGACGCTCAGCAACGAGTTCATTAGCCAGACATAGCTGGATGTAACGAGGCATGGGTATATTTCAGTACGAAGAAGCAGTTATTCTAACAAACACAGCTGCAAAGTAGATCATGAAAAATTAAATGGCACAGTCAATGTTGTCAGTGGACGCTACTTTTAAGCGCGAGAGTAAACACTGCATGACACATCATTGCATCTTAGGAAATATATCGTAATACAAGACATATTACGTCTGGCTATACGTCTGCCTATACTCGTGGTGATCTCCCTCATTGTCCATCGAGATGTGATTTTGTTTGATTGTGAACGACCAACAGTTCCAGAGTGGGAACGTCCATGTCCAGCAAAAAAAAACGACTTTTGTACAAATATTATTTTTCCGTACAGCGAGTGGATCCATCGAGATACGATACCACAATATGACATTTTACTTTCAAAGATAAAACGCATATGCATGGTGCATCTGAACCCATAAGTTTTGTTGGTGTACTTTGCTTATCGAAATCCATGGAATAGTACTGTCGAAAATCGCTGAATTTTGCCCATGGCGGCTCTTTTGTTCCACGGATCGACTTCTCTCGAACAGGCTGGACCAACAGACCAATCGACCACGTACATCAAGTTGTACGGTTGTGCTCCGATCGATAAGGTGGCTGGGAAGGAGACCGTTTAGTGTTTACTATTTGAAATCAATTCAACACAAGATGGCCGCCATGTGATTGCCCAGAAAATCGTCGGACTTTGTAACCTCCCATAGTGTCGGAGTATCTGACCACGAGGAAGGTGAGCTGTTATTCAATTATCTCAACTAGGATTTAGCGCAAAGCGTTATCAAATTGCGATGATAAGACGCAGATTAGGTCAAATTGCAGATGGAGGTTCTTCGAATATCTCGGACCATTTGCGAAAACTAGAAGATATTTTAAGTAAAAGTGATGCTTGCCAATATCGACAAAAATGAAGCGCCAATCACAAAATATCGTAGTTGCGTAGTTGGTATTGCGAAAGTTCCCATTGGATGGAGCGTTTTTTCCTTCTCCTGCAAACAGACAGGACAGAGAGAGAGAGAGAGAGAGAGAGACAGAATTCGAGTTTAACGTCGCGTTCAGCAATATTTTAGATAGAAAGCGACGATTAAACAAGATTCTAAGTATTCCAAAGAAAACAAGTTAATGACCCAGTAATCCAAAAGTAATCAACACCACAGGTTAAAAGCGTGTACATACATTAAAATTTATACAATAAACCGATTTCTCTCAAATAAACTGTGAAATACAATCCTCTTTTAGCTGACCAAAAAATCTTCTGAAGTAGCTGTTCGACAAAAAGGATCTCCCACAATCTATAAGTCGATAAGAATATGTTTCACAGTGAGATTTTCGTGGCATGGAATAGACCATTTTTAGCTCACTCTTTACATGATATTCATTCCAATCCGTACAACGGTCATTGAAGTCTCCGAATATAAGTAACACATCAGGATTTACAGTAAGAGTGTTTTCAATAACGTGTTGAAAATCAGCGAGGAATTCGTTTCGTTCACATAATAATTGGTTTGGTGGACAATAACCTATAACCGTTATTTCAAAACATAATCAGACAGATAGCGAGTATACATGTATATTCACAACACTAGTAATATACATGTATACTAGCCTCTGAAGTCATCCGTTTCAACACCCTGTCGATTTCCGATATAAATCTATCTCTGTGTGTGTGAAGACTCCCTTTCCGACAATGTTTGAGCTTTTCAACTTCACATGATCTTCCTTGGGAAGACTGTCGTTAATTTTGTTTAAATTTAATTGATCAGTGAGCATAGGATGTCTGCATGCGTTGCTTTTGTATCCGCCTCGGCGTTAGATATAACATTTTACTGCAAATTTTAACGCCCTACTAATTATACTCATGCTATATTCTCATGCTATATTAAAGCAAGTAACCAAGGTCCGTGATTACTTACGTTTAGGAACTTTAAAAACCTCTTCCATTTCTTGACAGACTGGATTTAAGACGATGGCGAAGGCGAAGAGAAGGTGAGCTGTAATGAGTATCTCCACAATATATTGCATCGGACCCGATGAGACCGTTTTCAGAATGTTGGCGTTCAACTCTTTACCGTAGACGAAATAGCCCGATATAGATACCGGCAGATACATCGCCAGTACGACTAAAAGGAAAAAATAGAAATAAAAAGTTTTGAAAGGCTACCCCTACATGTCCTTGTGAAGATAACTAATAAAATCTTACACCTAAAGAAAATAATTGCATTCACTTGTTATTGATATGAGTGGGGCTCCACAGAGAAAAATCTCTCTTTATAAACCCGAAAATTTATTCTGCGAGCATCCGCGAAAATGTTTCATACATAAAGAACGTTACACCCCATTTCTCTCTTCATTATCTCAAATTTCGCACAACAAAGATCAAAACTACTTGACGTTTTGCGTAGTAAGAATTTCTTTGGTACCTGTAGGTCAAGACGCATCTTCAAAAATTCGAATATTTAAATTGTGATAATTTCCTTAGTTCAATAAGAATAATGTTTTGAAAATATGTTATTTGATTAAATATTTCCTCAGATATTAAATAGAGATCAGAGATAAAGCTACAGGAAGTGCCGCGAGGTATATAATTATAATTGAAAGAAAAGTCAGTTCTAACAGAAGAACCGTATACATGAATGAATTGCGCAACAAGCACATGAACACATAGGCGTTAGATCGGGCATTCAGCAGGAAGCCGTCGTCCATAGAGGTAAATCCCATCAATAATGAAACGACCGATTTCATATATAACTAGCACCACGAATGTAAGCTGGAATAAATCAAGATTAAATGATATCAACATAGGGTAGTTTCTTGATATGACTTTGCTGGAAACGTGAATTAGTAACAGCTTTTAGCTTATATGGTTGAGTTAGGGTCGAGGTTAATTGTTCATGTTAAGATAGCTTAGGATAAACAATTCCAGATGCACAGGCTGTCCAACTCCATATCAGTTTTCACTGGGCAAGAGCCCAAAAGAGACATTCAGAGCTGAGTTGATTATTCCGTTTCTCTTTAGCCATTGGCGTGTTCATAAGGTTGAGAAAGGAGAATATCGAGGCGAAATATGGCAGGTAGACTATTTATCAAAATAAATGCATTCTCTTC
>JAVTVY010036468.1:0-15845 GCA_036873755.1 Hanleya hanleyi
TATCTGTGAAAACCAATCATTGTGCTTTAATGTTTGCTTCGTGTATGTCTGATTCTTCATACTAAAACCGATTGGTTGAGGACTGGACACATGGTACTGCCGACAAAAACTAAACAGACGGCCAAATCCGCAGTTGGATGACTCAACGTTATTTGTACAGTATTGGGATCGCCCGTATGGCGCTACTCACTTAACGAAGAGGCTGAATATGTTGGATGGTGATGCTCTTAGCCACGCGTTCGCAAAAGAATACCGTTCCCTCCAAGCAAGTTTGAAGCATCATCAAAGAGAGTTTAATCCACAGAATAAATAATTCTGAACAGAACAAATAACAACATTGTAGCTTTTTTCAGTCTTCAGACTAAAGGGAAGTGGTGTCTATATACGTTGGCCGCTGAGGTAAGCAATATCCAAACTTGCCGTTGGTCCTGGCTAATTGGATGTTAAGATCAAGAGGTCAGCGACCGAGAGACGTGCGGAGAAACCATCCTTTACAATGCAGGTCTGTATACTCCGTACACCCTGCACTCAGATTAGGGCAGCACAGTTATTACTCGAACAAACCGTTTAAAATAACAGCCAGTGAACGGACGGCGTTATACCGTGCTTCGCCGGGACCATATATAAGCCGACTTTACAATGGGAATACGCTACAGAACGGTCTCTTTGATGTTCTCGCAAAAAGTACACGAAGGCGTCGCTCCAGTCAAAACTATCACGGCTGCTCCCAACTTGAGTTCAAAGGGAATAAAATATACGACACATTGCTGACTTCTAATTTGTCTAAATATGGGATATTCGGAAAGGTCATGGGGTCACGAAGGCTGTTCGGAAAGTCTATTAATAAACGACTGATCTTATAGTCCTGACGAATTCGTCTTCTGTCATGGCTCGGCTTTGTCAAACGAACCATGACTAGGGATGATGGGGGAAACAAGGAGAGTGACTAGGTTCTACGCGGATTAAATGAGCGTAAGCTCAGCTGAGACCGAGATGCAAGAACATGCCGGATCCCATCCTTTTACCTAGCTAAGACATTGGACATTGTTCCCTGGAACATTCTTTTCTTTCACACCCTCCAGTCAAATATTTACCA
Source organism: Hanleya hanleyi (assembly GCA_036873755.1). Taxonomy (NCBI): domain Eukaryota; kingdom Metazoa; phylum Mollusca; class Polyplacophora; order Lepidopleurida; family Hanleyidae; genus Hanleya; species Hanleya hanleyi. Next base: position 1,097 of record JAVTVY010036468.1, read on the forward strand.
AGATCAAACGGGGGCCGTTTTCTAACAACTAATTGTCCCCCGCCGCAACGCGGCCGGGGACTTTAAAATGGTTCTTGCTTCTATATGTCCGTGCATGCACGGACATGTGCAAATACGTGCAAATACTTCGTAAGCAATAACTTCTAAATGCTTTGTCGGATTCCTCCGAAATTTGGCATCTTCTTTGCGACAAGACGTCTCTTGGTATTACGTTTCAGCAAGATCCGCCTGTAGGTGGCGCCACTGGGGTCTTGCTTCTATGTGTCCGTGCATGCACGGACATGTCCGTGCAAATACTTCGTAAGCCATAACTTCTAAATGCTTTGTCGGATTCCTCCGAAATTTGGCATCTGCATTCTTTGCGACAAGACGTCTCTTGGTATTACGTTTCAGCAAGATCCGCCTGTAGGTGGCGCAACTGGGTCTTGTTCCAATCTTTAGTGCATGTCCGTGCATGTCCGTGCAAATACTTCGTAAGCGATAACTCCTAAATGCTTTGTCGGATTCCTCCGAAATTTGGCATCTGCAATCTTTGCCACAAGACGTCTGTTGGTATTACGTTTCAGCAAGATCCGCCTGTAGGTGGCGCCACTGGGTCTTGTTCCAATATTTAGTGCATGTCCGTGCAAATACTGCGTAAGCGATAACTCCTAAATGCTTTGTCAGATTCCTCCGAAATTTGGCATCTGCATTCTTTGCGACAAGACGTCGCTGGTATTACGTTTCAGCAAGATCCGCCTGTAGGTGGCGCCACTGGGTCTTGTTCCAATCTTTAATGCATGTCCGTTCATGTTTGTTCAAATCCTTCACGAGCGATAACTTTCGAACAATTTGTCCGATTTCTTCGAAATTTGGTAAATGCATTCCCTACGACAAAACACTGTTGATGATGCGTTTCGGCAAAATCCACCCGGAGGTGGCGCCACTAGAGTTCATTCCATTATTCCATGCTGCAAGTGATAACTTAGAAACACTTGGTCGAATTTCTTTGAAATATCCTACATATGTACCTTTCTGGGTAACATGAGAAAAATTTGTTTCCGGGCAATAATTTGGCCACTGCTCATCAGATTATTCTCAAATTTTGTATTCATTTGTGACCCGCCCCAAATAACATGAACACCGGTGGGCATCTAGTACCGGCAATAACTTGAGGACCCCTCTTCAGAGTCTCAAAGTTCATATGCCGATACCATGACATGAGATGTCATTTGGGATTGTGTTTTCCCTGCTTGCACCTACAGGTGGTGACTCCTTGTGGCAAAGTCTAAATTTGGTTTCTGGGCAATAGGTTGAGGATGCCTTCATATTCTTGTCAAATTTAGTTTGCAGATAATATGCCATGAGTTGTCTCTTCGGGTTGCATTTCGGTTACATAATTTTCATGCTACATGGTAAAGAAAATATATTACAGTAGCAATCAACATTCAGTCAGCCATTCGGAGTTGATCTCAAAACCTGGGAAGGTGGAAAGACCACTCTGCTTCTTACGCCTGTGAAGTAGCTGTTGCCATCCTCATGAATATCTTCTGAAACCGACAGCGCTTATAAATATTGCTGCCATTTTGGCGGGGGACCTAGCATCCTCTGGCTGCTTGTTGCTCTTCTACGACCTTTTTATCTTTTCTCATCTAAGATCTGTTTCATCAACTGAAATATAATTCCAAACTTAGCGTTTGTTACATATTGTTGTTATGCCTCCGCATCCTCCACATATGCAGGTATCACACCAAAACGAAAGCGTGCTGCTGTGCAACTATTATTTGAACTGCCTGTTCAAAGTAACAACCAATAAACGCACGACCTGTGAGATTGGTTCGTCGTATTTTCAGACTCATACTGACTTCATGTAGTAATACGCTCTGATATCCGGGAGGAACCAACATGCTAAGTCAAAACAAAAACTGATTTCCGAACAATCACATGCAGGGGATATAATATACGACACATTGCCAGGCTCTTAATACCCCCAACATATGGGCATATTCGGAGAGGTCACGAATGTGATTCGGAGCTCCTAAAAGTAACACGGCTAGTCTTTTTTATGACAGACCCGCTAACTGGCATTTTAATGTCACGATTACCCATAAATAAGGATTAGCGGTGGATACCCCTGTGGTACGTTGTTACTATAGGGATAGATGGAAATATTGACATGGTATTATAAGTTTTTGTTTTACAAGAAATCGTTACAAGGAAATAATAATGAGCAAATAAATATCAACTCTTCGGAAAGATCCAAGCAAAATTGTATTTGCCGATAGAGTCGATTGTCACGTAAATCGATGAATCGAGATACGGTATATTTACGCAAAACACGCACGCGGGTATTTTACCCAATTCGAAAAGGTTGGTTATCTGCATTTGACGAGAGAGTTACTAGCACATATTATTTTGCTAATGGTAACATTTTGAGAAATGTTTCGCTGTTTTCCTTGGATAACATTTGTCGTCTTGTGTTCAGCACGCTCGGGTTGGTGTGTGTTTTCTCACGGGAATTACAGCGTGGGATCCTCACAGTTTGGAGAAAGAATTGAATTATGGGGATACCAAGGAGAAGTTAATAGCCGTAGCCGTTTAGAATGTGCCAGCTTTTGTCAGAGGGTTGCGTCTTGTTCAGTGGTTCATTTCAACAAATCGTCACTGCAGTGTGTTTTATTGGGCCAATTGTCGCTTGATGCAACACCATGGAGCGTGCCACAGGGTGAAACGATCGTTACCAGAAACGGAGGTAAGTATAAACCAAAATGTTAGTGTCCTTACATTATGGAGAGGGCCGTTACAAAGTTACGAGTAACACGTCACATATTTGTGTCGCTGAACGGTGAAGCGCAGTGTTACGGGTTCAAGTCTCTGAACGTTAATGCGGATTGTCGCTATTGGATCGGGCGCAGTCCCAACATGCCGATTGTCGCTATTGGATCGGGCGCAGTTCCGACATGCGGATTGTCGCTATTGGATCGGGCGCAGTCTCGACATGCGGATTGTCGCTACTGAATCGGGTAGATTTCCAACGTTACCGAGGACATCTGCACGATTAAGTACAGCTTAAAAGTGACGCGGACAGTTACTATATATAAAACATTTGTAAAAAAAAAACTGTTCCAAAGTTAGGTGAACATTTCATTACACGATTACTTGCAGTTCCAACGTTACGCGGAAAAGTCAATATTCAATCAAGTGCAGTTTCACCTTTACGCGGAAAGTCGATACAGCATCGGGTGCAGTTCCAAAGTTACGCGAAAAGATATACTACAACGTCCTGACTTGCCCACTCGCCCAGGTTAAGATTCCATCACCTCAAGCTTAGACTGGAAAGTCATACGGAACACGCATTTGTAGGACCATCACGAATTCCACGATTATAGAATCACGGTTTGAAGGGTATTTTTAAACTTTGAACTACCTGTTAGAGAAAATTTGTTTGTCAAGTAGACGTTCTTAGCTTATTAATTGAGTTATAGATGCCGGATTTTAAATAATGTATGCATCTCCATGAAATATGGCTGATTTATTATTATATAATCTTTGCACATGTCCGTGACGAAATCACAGGGAAATGGACACGATTTTGAGTAGAGTTGCTTGTCTAATTTTTTTTTTGCGGTTTAATTTTGGTGTGATTATTCTAGTATGCTATTTCATACTAACACACATGTGGTATACCCAAGGATGATAAAATTTGTCTTCTCATCGGAAATGAATTGATTGGGTTTTCATAAGGGTTAACTGGTTCGTGACGGAATCACCAGATTTCGTGACGGAATCACGAGAGCGCATCTTAAATCTTGTCGATATTTTTTGGATAAAGTACACATTTTCTCCAAAAACTTATTCCTAGAATGAATTCATCAATTTTCATCATAAAATTAAAACTCTGTACTTTTATTAAGACTTTGGAGCTTTATTCTTCCAGTCAAGAGAATATCTTCGCTACATATGTTATTATATGGTATGCCTTTCAGTAAAATTTTAAAGTAAAAACTTTATACCTTGCTGAATCTAGCATTTCTCGAGTTTGTCAGGTTTATAAATTGTTGGAAATCTAATTCGCACATAAAACACGTCTTCTGTGTTATTGGTGTGTTCCAAGAGATTATAGGAAGCGAATAGAAAAAACACATGCTAATATATTTCCAACAAAAAAAGAGACATTTTTTGGTCGATTTTTCGGTCAGATTTTTCGAATTTTTTATTACTGCATGACAAATTAATAAATAATAATTTTTTTTTCCAGTATGCCCTGGACAAGCCACTGGGCATTTATTCAGCATTCAAACAGTGCCATGGTTTGTTACAAAGACACCCGTACGGTGCCCACATAGCCAGGGCTTACCGGGTTTTGGATAATACTATTAATGATACATAAAATCATATACATAACATAAATAATGTAGACACGATTATATGATACGTTAATGTGCGAATGTAATATAGAAGGACCACTATGAACTGTTTGATTCGTATCTACAAGTGAAAAAGAAGAAAAATTAACCTTCTGAAGCATACCCACAGTGATCCACAACCTATCATCGGGTCATTTGTTCACTTAGGCTGAATGAGATTTTGACTATGGAGGTTTTATTATTATATTTTTTTTTCATAAAATGTTTTCCCCACTCTTTGGCCGAAAAATGACGAAATTCCATAGAGTGGGTTTTTAAAACTTCTCCCTTGACTTGGTTAAAGCCAATAACAAGAATTTGTACGAAAAACGATTGCCACCTCCGACCCCTTCTCCATCCTCCCGGACAAAAAGTCCAAGAGGATAGAAGAGGTTGAAGTGACTCATAATATAGCCTTCAGATTAGTCAGTCCTTCAGATAATTATAAAGGAGCAAATATATTTGTATTCCGAAACATGGTGGATCCTGCGGGAAATTCACTATCAGAGGTAATATATAGTGAGAAATACTCTTTCTATAACGGTACAAGAAACCCTTTTCTGTTACTTCTATCCACGGTGCGTTTGCCTGTTGTTGTTGTTTTACCACCACTCATGTTTACTGACATGCATAAATAAAATTAAACAAATATGTTTGCCAGGGGGCTCCATTTCTTAACGAAGCCCTTTTCTAATTCATCACTACTTGACAAACTTTTTTCTCAGTATCTCTCACTTTGTATATATACTGCTTCGCTCTCTCTCGAATAATAATTTGATGTGAAATAAAATATTTTTTGTCAACTTTTAATCGCGGAAAATCAGGAATTTTGAAGGAAAATGACGAAAAATATCACTTTTATTCTGAATTTATTATTTTGAATTTCCCCATGATCCTCAGGTTGTTATGCAAATAGGCTAGAAATGACTCTAATATGATAAATAACAAACATTTATAGGTAATGTTTCTGTTTGTAACTAAGTCAAACCTGCTCTTAATTAATGCCATTATCTCTTAATAATTGCACAATCAAACGTAGAAAACGGAAGTTTAAAAGAAAAAGTTAGCTCCCCTAGGAGAGAGTTACCCGCCCCTAGGAGAGCTCTTCATTCAGTTCCAGCCTGGCCACCATATATGCGACTGCAGCCTGATTCCTATCCTCTTTCTCAAACCGAGACCAGTAATGAAACAAGGCCGCGGTACGAGGGGACGGAAGGGTGGGCACATTAAATTAAGAGCAGGTTTGACTTAGTTACAAACAGAAACATTACCTATAAATGTTTGTTGTTTGTTGCCTAAGTCTTAAACCTGCTCTTAATTAATGCCCTAGTACCAACATACGGAGGTGGGAACCTCGGTCTTGTGGTAGATCAAAGTAGGCTAAGTGACCGCTGGAATGACACAGAAACATGGGCATAGTGTGAACAATCCATAATCAACAAATGCAACCTTGGTCATCAACATAAAAAAGGTTAAACATGTGAATAAGATACTGGTGTACTTATCTTTGATTGTTCACAGCCATGTAGCTGTGTTTGTGGTGTGGAAATTATTAGTTTCCCCCCGAGAGAGTTACCGCAACGTAGTGTATTGGTACTACTCGGGAAGCCGTCTTATACCAAGAGAGAACCTCAACCACTGGGATATACAGTCTACTTGGTAAGGCTTATTTATCTTGGCTGTTCCTAAGACCGGTCGAGGCAGGTTCTGTTCCGGGCCTAGTGATCGCCAAGTCACACCACTCTCAGTCCACAATCGTCTTCCATCCAACCATCATTCTAGGGGGTTGAGTGCAAAAGACGGCGCTGAGATCTTTGAGAAGGACGTCAGATTCAACCTGAAGGACACAATCAAAACCGCAGTTAAGGTAAAGATCACACTCACCATGGATACATACATCTTAGGGTGATGATACAGTGTCTGACATCTCTTTAGAGGATCCAAGGTCGTCCATCTGACTTATTTCTTCCTTCCATATGAGATCAATCAATTGTGGACCAATAGTATGAATGAGATGAGATGATACAGCAATTTGCAGATTTGCTGTGATGATTCAAACTGCCGCCCCCCCCCCCTTTTTTTTGGAATTTAGTTGACCACGTGCTGGGCCGCTATTAACGGCCCAAACGTGGATATCCCTTCTGCCTGGACTGACATATCTCTCAGATAGAAGTTGGTGAACGTGGAGTTCGTCGTCCAGGCACAAGATTGGACAATGTCATGGAGGGACAAATTCTTCCATAATGGCCATGACGAAGCAATGGCGCGAATCTCATGAGAAGAGGCATTCGACAACAGAGGGGGAGCGTCTATGGCCAATTGATAAGACCATTTAATGGTTTTCTTCAACCACGCGGCGATGGTATTTTTGGTAATATCACGCAAAGCCGACGGCCGAAGAGACAGAAATAACAGGCGCCGAGAGCCGCGAGCGGAGTCGGTACGAGTAAGATAGTGGCGAATAGCCCGGACCGGGCATAACAGGAGGTCGTCTTCGAGCCCATGCACAAAGTCTGACAACGCCGGAATGGAGTACGATCGTTGAGCGCACGGACCTGAACGCACAGACTCATTTTTGGCAATAAATTCCGGAATGGGCCGAAAAGAAATGCGAGACCAATCCGCCGTCCAGGTCATAGAAGATCTTTCAAGAGCATGAAGTTCAGATACTCTAGGCGCTAAAGCAAACGCTGCCAAAAAGGCGGTCTTATAAGACACAGCTTTAATCGAGGCGGATTCCAAAGGTTCAAAGGGTGGATGAATCAGAGCACACAGAACCACACCAATATCCCATTTCGGTAACAGTTGGCGCGAACGGCGAGACTGTAACGCGAAGGCGCGAATGAGCGCAGAGATATTATCGTTTAGACTAATGTCTACACCCGAAGTAAGGCGTAACACCCTAGCCAGAGCAGATCGATACCCTTCAATGGTGCTGATTTGAAACTTCTTATCACGATGAAGATGAAGGAGAAAGTCAGCTACGAGGGAAACAGAGGCAGAGTCGGGATCGGCATCATGTCCTCGGCACCAGGAGACGAAATAGGCCCATTTCGCCTGATAGAGCTGCGATGTGGAAGATCGATTGGCTGAAACCATCGTTCGTGCAACCTCTGCTGAAAATCCCTGGACTGCGAGTGCATTCTGGATAGTCTGCAAACGTGTAGGTTGAGCCACCGAGGGTTGTGATGAAATATCCCGTGCGGTTGACGTAACAGGTCGGGCCACACTGGCAAACGACGTGGCGGGGCGGTGAGAAGCGGGAGCAATACCGGAAACCACTGTCGCCGAGGCCACCACGGGACTACGAGTAGAATGATGCAGTCGTGACGGGTAATCTTCTGAAGTACTTCCAGAATTAAGGCGATCGGCGGGAATGCATAAGCCAGGAAGTTGTCCCAATTGATTGACAGGGCGTCGATGTCGAAGGCTTGAGGATCCCGAATCGGACTGACAAACAGGGTCAATTGGGCGTTGTTTCTCGTAGCAAACAGATCGATCAGCGGCGACTCCCAGATGTCGGAGATCTGCTGGAACACCTCCGGATGAAGTTGCCACTCGGTCTGAAGAACGGTGTCCGGACGCGATAAGCTGTCCGCTAAGACATTGAGCCGGCCCGGAACATGGCGGGCGTGAAGATGAATGTGATGACAACGAGTCCACTCGTAGAGATCCCACACAAGGCGAAACATTGGAAGCGAGCGTGTTGTTCCCAACTTGTTGATGTGAGCAATCACTGTGGAATTGTCCGTCGCAATGAGAAGAGACGAGTACATGAGACGATGACTCCAATGTTGCACCGCCAGAATGACTGCCTTCATTTCCAGAAGGTTGATGTGAAGACTGGCATCCAACGTTGACCATCTGCCGGATACTACTAATTCGTCCAGATGGGCACCCCAACCGGTCTCGGACGCATCGGTGTACAGATGATGACTCGGAGCCGGAAAACGGAATGGAACGCCCTGCATGACGTTGAGCCGGGATTGCCACCAGATCAGATATGGATGAAGAGTCAATACCGGCACCGCTGGATTGATGGAAGGTGTCTGTAGGTAAGGATACAGATGATACTGTAGTGGACGCACCTGTAGTCGGCCGTAATGAGTTAGGTCCTGAGTGGAAGTGAGCAAACCTACCAAACTTTGCCACTGCTGACGTGTCCGTGACGTTGATGACAAAAACTTTCGGATTAACAGCTGAATTTTGTCCCAACGATCTTCCGGAGGATATACCAGTTGATGATGAGTATCGAACACTGCGCCGATGTAACGGCGAACTTGAGCCGGGACCAACTCTGACTTGAGAGGATGAGGGATGAATCCTAGATGACGTAAGACCAGAAGTGTGAACTGGACTTGCATGTTGAGACGGGACTCGTCCGCTGCCCATAGGAGGATGTCGTCTATATAAACCTCTATCTGAATACCCCGCAGGTGTAGAAAAGCCATGACCGGTGAGGTAATGCGGGTAAACAGCCAAGGTGCTATGTTGACCCCGAATGGAAGAACCTGCCATTCGAAACGGCGTTCGTTGACAACGAAGCGGAGGTAACGACGATGACGAGGATGAATTGGAACATGAAGATACGCGTCCTGTAGATCGACTGAGGCCAGCCAATCCCGAAGATGTACACGGGCCCGAATCGATGAAACAGTCGGCATCTTGAAATGAGGGGGGGGGCGAGATGAAACTTGTTTAACACTTTTAGATCGATCACCATCCGCATCTGGGGCGAGTCTTTCTTGGGAACCAGAAACACGTGGCTGTAAAACCCAAAACTGTCCTCTGTCGGCGGTAATTCTCTGACCGCTCCCTTCTCGATGAGCGTGTTGACTGACGACAGAAGAGTCTGCACGTGACTCGCAGAGACTGGTAGGCGGGATGGGCGTGGCCAAACGATAAGTTTGGGAAGGGAACGAAAAGTGAACAGGAAGCCGCGCTCCAAAACCCTCAAAATCCAGGTGTCGTCGGTGATGAGGCGCCAATTGTCTATGAAGTATTGAAGGCGGCCGCCCACAACATGATGATTGAACGACTGGAAAAGAGGAGGCTGCAAAATTTCGGCTTGATCTGATCCGGGAACTCGATAGTCATTTACTGGAACGACCACCCCTCTTGGTTGATTTACCACGAAAGGAACGGCGCCCTCGGCGTGGAGGTTTGTCAATACCCCGAAACCTCCCCCGAGCGCCGCCATCTTGTTGGGTGGAAGAGGAGTTACGACCCCGCTTCGAGCGATGATCCGACGAACCACCTCGAGCAACAGCCCCAATCAAACGCGCAGTACGTTCCTCGCGGATGATGGGTACAACAGACTCAATAGAATTGTTGAAAATGGCGCTGGAAGCTAATGGTTGATGAAGCAGAAAATCCTTAACCATAAAGGAAACGTCCGGCTTGACGGCCTTAAGTAAGGCATTGCGTTGCGCTTGGAGAAGCGAAACGTAAGAATAAGAAGTGGCCTGAATAACTTGATGATTAGCCTGTACTAGGGTTTCAATGAAACCTCGCAAATAAGCAACACGACCCGCAGACAAAGAAGTCGATCCATCGTCCCGGCGTAACTCCGGGTCCAAGGCAATCCGCGAAGTCGCCAACAAAAACCAATCAGTGATAGAGGAAGCACGTTGGATTGCCAATAACATCTCTTGAATATTCTCCACAATTTTGGTATTGACTTCAAGTGGAGTCGACTTAGCTGATTTAGAAACCTGAGATAAATCTCGATCACGCTTGGGCGGTTTGTCAGGTAACACGTTATCATGAAGACGATAGGAGATCCCTAGACTAGGCTTCTTAAATTTATTGTCATCTTGTAATTGGCGATCAAATTTGTCTAAATAATCTGCCCATGCTGGTGACGAAGCACATGTACGAGGAACATCCGGCTTGGGAGTCGCTAATGCAGAGTCCGCAGCTGTCCGGCACTTACCACTAGAAGAACCCTTCGAAGGAACGGGCATATCCGGAACCAACGCTAAAAGCGCCTGCATATTCAGGAAAGAATCCATCTTCGACGTATCTTTGACACTAACCTGAGAGGAAGACGAATCATCCGACTCACTCGACGAAACCGGAGACTGAGAACAAGACGATAAATCATGATCCACCAAATGATCAAGGACAGGGGCTCGTTGAAAATGAACATGGTAATCTTGATCAGAGGGAGCCGAAACCCCAGGCAAATGGTGAGCAGAATCAGGAGAATGAACTGTCGACGTACGAGAACGGCGTACCGGGGAACGGGAACGCCGTAAAATAGTACCAAAATGCACCGGTGGACGAGAACTACGGATCGGAGAACGAGATCGTCGACCCGAGGTAACAGGATCACGAACAGGTGAAAACAAACGATGAGGTGGTGAACCCGAGCGTTGTATACGAGAACGTGAATGGTAATGTGAACCTGAGTGTCGTGTAGCAGTATGTGAACGACGATGTGAAGAATCAACAAATGTGGGGCTTGATGTTCGTAAGCCCGCAACCTGAACACTTAATGGTAGGACCGAACAGGCTTCCATAGATTTTTCAGCATTAGGAAAACTATGTCTAGTCTTAACCCGTAAAGGAGAAATTGACACTCTACGTCGTTTCTTTGATTTCTTCCTACTAACATGTACATGTGGAGAACCAATAGGTAAGGGAGAAATAACCTGGGGTGAAGATTCCTTTTGTTCGACGGGAACAATAGACTGGCCAGGCTTGACCGACCTGGCCTTTGTTAAGCGTAACAAAGGAACTGGATTTGGATCGACCCTAGACAATGAAACACCGGACCGGGTCAAGCTGTCTAGCAACCTGGAATTATCATCGTGTAGGACGGTCCCGCTCGGAGGTATACAAACTGACACGGGTGACTGAGGATCTTGACCAGCCCGGTCAAGATCCTCATTACACTTCATATCATTAACTAAAGAAATCTCTAAGACCCGTCTGTCGATCTCCGACAAAGACGAGTCATCACAAGCATGTAACAGAAAAGCTCGGCGGGCCTGGGCATAATTCTTCCAGGCCGCCGGATTCCATAATACACATTCCGCGCACGTAGACGCCCGGTAACATAAATCTTTGCAAGAAAAGCAAGCTGTATGAGCGTCTAAAGGGGATAAATCTTTCCCGCACGTACGACAAGGAATACCAGTCGGAACTTCAGACATAATACAGTAAGTAAGTTCCGAATGAATAACAAAAAACAAGACTTGATAAAGGATATTACACCAGCGAGACAACAACAACCAATGTTGTAAGATTGCCTCTGAATACTTCCCTAGATGTGCACTGGTCGAGCAAACAAGAGAAAGAGGATAGGAATCAGGCTGCAGTAGCATATATGGTGGCCAGGCTGGAACTGAATGAAGAGCTCTCCTAGGGGCGGGTAACTCTCTCCTAGGGGAGCTAACTTTTTCTTTTAAACTTCCGTTTTCTACGTTTGATTGTGCAATTATTAAGAGATAATGGCATTAATTAAGAGCAGGTTTAAGACTTAGGCAACAAACTACAAAGTCACAGAGGGTCAGCTCTGTTTTTTTGTCGTTCCGAAGATAGGGTAGAAAGTTTGAATTGGTAGGCCCCGCGTCTGGTAGGTTTAACGCCTGAATATGGTAACTTATGGTAGAGATAGAAGAGAACGAGAAAGAGGAATCAACAAAAGTTGTGTTTGACACATTTTATTATCCTCTCCTCTCAATTACATCATATAAAAATGCAAGATAAAATATTTAACATACACTCTGTTCTTCAGATAGGATAAATAAAGGACACTCCTCTTCGGTTTACAGAAACTGTCGACTTTGTGGTTTTCCGTGCTTCCGCCGGAAGTGGTGCGCTATTCTATCAAGCTTGGATAGACACCACTTACGAGTCTGCGCACACAGCCGACGTATTCGACATCGGACAGCCCCTCAGTTATGTGTATAAACATCCTATGCTCAAGAACTGGGAGGCTTATGATATACAAGAGGTAAGACTTTCTACAGTGTTTCTCAACCGTTTTAGTCTGGATTTCAAAAGTGGTTGATTCTGCATGTATGCATGCTGGAATACCCTTCCGCAATATTGATTGAGTTGATTTTCATAACTATAAATAATGTCATCTTTACCACAGCTTACGTCACGCCAGTGTTCACGTCACGTCACTCATGTTTTTGGGCACAATCAGAAGCAACTCGTCTAGAAGTGTGTAACCTTGGGTCAGACTAGCTAGAATGCCTTTGGCCACCGCCATGGTGATGGTGACGTAGTTGCGCAGTAAGATTGATGCTGGAATTCGAATACTCAGATAAAAAAAACCTATCATAATTAGTGTCACTGATGACCCAAGAGAGAAGTGGTCAACGGTTTATAATGATGCCGACAAGAGCTCGTGTTGTTGCTATCACTGGACCCGTATCAGTGATCAGCAGGCTTCATTCGGAGTCTATAGTGTTATCTGGAGTATATTATCTCAGTCATGCTTTGATTGTGACTGTTTATTAGAATATCATGAAGTTCGTGTATTGCAGGACATTCACTCACTCCCCTAGCGCGTTCTCCATGAATTGTAATGATTGTTGCCCTGTAGGCCCCTATACAGGTATGATTTTTAGATTAACTAAATTTAAGAAATATTTATATTATTTCAAATATGCCTTTGCGGTTAGATTCATCTGCTTATATTATCTTCTGATTTATAGCTACAAAAACTTCGAAAACATCAACCATAGAATGTAAGACAAACTTGCCGTCATAAAATTAAAAAAAAACCAGGATGATGTTTCGGAACAAAATTATTCCGAAAGAGCTGCTTGCCTTGTTAGTTATTTCATATAATATTATATTATATTCAACATTTTCTGAAGGTAATCATTGAACTATCACAGTTGGCCGTATATATTCCGAGCAACCAAGTCCGCTTAGAAAAACATGTCCCGTCTCATATCCTTTTCTGTTGCAGCCTAGGACGGATACTTAACCCTAACGTGAAGACGGACTTTCTTAGACTCTACGTCGGCCTCAGATGGATTATTTAATGCACAGTCTGCTGAATGTCTGATAGGAAGCGTAGCAGCATGATACTGAACAGCGAATTGATATAAAACTTGCAGTTAAACTGAACACGTATCATACTACATGTATCTGCTCGTACCACCGACTTTTTAACTAATTTCGGCGTGTTCGAATTGAGTTAGAGAAACGAATTATTAGAGAGATTACCTTACAGGCCTTGAATTGTTCATTTATCTTCACTTATCTAGGTCCGTCTAACACTATGGGACAAAGGCAAGGAGGTTGTTCGCCTAGTTTTCGATGGAACAAATAGTGACGAGACATCATGGTTCTCGCTAAATCGTCTAAAAGAGTCTACATTTACAGATTTGATCGGAAGCTCGCCAATGAGCTTTTCAATAGACGGTTATAAATAGTAAGTTGTATACTGTTTTGCATATATGGTTTGAAGGTGGACGAATTCTATACTGATGCACTACATTATCATATCATAAATAAATCTACCATTTGAGTCTTTGATGCAGGCGTGTGTCCTCACAACTTGAACACATTCCAATTTTAAGTTAGGATTGCGTTTCGGTTCTATGTAGGAACTATGTACACCTTTGTCTTATCGAGATTACTTTCATTAAACAACGGAAAGCATACAATGGGCTAGTAAGTGACATGACTCAGATAGTATCTCTGTCATGCCGTACGATTCAAGGCGATTCACTGAGGAAAATAAAACGCCAGAAAACAGACAAGAAATTCACATCCACACATTCCCAAGTCGCACTATCACAATGTATGGTCAATCCGGTTTTGCGATACACCAAAATTAGCAAACAGACACACTTACTTGCATTCCAAAGACAGCAGAGAAAATTCGAGTCAAGAAATGTAAACATCTCCACCGTCTCGATTCAATGGCTTTTCTAAAAATTAGAACTACCCCCTATTGAATGGTCAGGAATTACCCCGTTTGTATTTTATATCAAAATGCATAGAACATTATATTTCCATCAAAACCTATCTTGAATTCCACATTAAAAAGTACCAAAAAGATGAATAGAAAATAATTTCAACTGAAACTTGTGGGAAACTCGTCCTTAGATGAGGAGGATGGGTACTCTCTAAAAAAAGTTGAGTGAAATTTTACTCAAGAGTGGAAATTCATCCCACTCAAAACTTGAGTGAGATTTTCACTCAACTTGAGTTACTTCTCACTCAACTTGAGTTAAATGCACTCAACTTGAGTGACATTCACTCAAGCATAAGAGTGGAATTCATCCCACTCAAGTTGAGTGAACTTGAGTGGTTTTAACTCAAGTTGAGTGAAAAGTAACTCAAGTTGAGTGAAAAGTAACTCAAGTTTTTTAAGAGAGTATATTTTT
>JAVTVY010036469.1:0-15836 GCA_036873755.1 Hanleya hanleyi
AGAGGTCATCAAGATTTTTGTCCAACTTCAAGAGCAGCATGTACAGTCTGAAAGAGTTTCCTTCTTTCTGCCTTGAAGTTAACTTGATCAAGAGAAAGGTTTTAATTGCCACGATGGGCATCAAAGTTGGAATGACGATCAAGTCTGAAACCGGACTGCTGAAACATTTGACATCTTTGTTGAACATTGGGGGAGATAACCCCCAACTGTAGAATAACCTAGTCTTATGGAGTTATCTCCCTTAAATGTACAGCGCTCCGACGGCCAAGCTTCATAGCTACTCGTTGCATATTCTTTCCCATGCCGGTTATAAAAATATCGCGCCTTCCGGACAGAATTTTTGGCTAGAGATTGTAATATAAAGCCACCTAAATGGACGTCGAAATCGACCTCTTCAGGGGAAAATGGTAGCTAAGATTCATAGCGTCATCTTAGCTTGGAAAATTGCCGATGGTGGATAATCAAAAGTTGGTGTTCATGCGTCTTCCAGAATATAACGAGGCTAAGCGTGCGCTTCAGTACTCGTTTTGATCATCGCTTGTGTGGATGGTATGGCGATAAATTCAGTTCTTTGCGCCTTTCTCTCGCCAAACATGCTAGGAAGTGCGCGATACCGGTAATCATATTTCAATAACCGTTATGAGAAGAGATGGGCAACCTGTATCGCTACAGGTTATACACCACTAAATGATTCTTGTATAGAGGGTTATCCCGGAGAATGGAAGACTAGACTGTAGTACTCTCTGTTATAAATCAAGATATTAACAGTTAGCGTACTGTTCCAGCTGTCCCCCTTTCAGTGATTGGTCATTCGACCCCGCCATTTTAAACTAAGATGAGCAGTCTCATTGGATCACTATTTATAGGAGCAACCCCAATCTTCATACACGACCACAAATCTGGCGTCTAACTGGGAAAATGTTGTTGCTGCATCAGCCGATCATTGGCCCTCCGTGGAAGGGTCCAATACTATACGCTAAATAGAAGACCGGCCACAGCGATTGAACCATATTCATTCCGGAAGTGAATTGTTTTGTGTAATACTTCTTGTTTATCTCTCTACAATAGTTGGCCTTCATAACTTAGAAGTTTCTTGGTCGCTTTGAAAATAGAAAATAAATTTCTGGAACTTTTCATTACACACCCCCTGCCGTCGGGGGTCTGTTCTATTACATATATTCCTCCAGCTGTGGCTCGGAAAAATGGTACATAAGGTCACCTCAATGTTATATGTTTGAAGCCAGGCTTTCTGACAATATAATGGTAAGTCGTCGGGAAATATTGGGAATAGAGTTTTTTGGACATGTTCGAGGCCAATTTACTACATAAATAGGAGATAATTTGGTGGTGTATAATCTACGATGGAAGACTTGCTTGGTTCTATGACACAGATGCCACCATGTAGATTGATTTACACTGTAACTCACAGTTGCCTGGCCTGTGGGATATTGGATGGTAGATGTCTTCGTGTTATTTCAATAAATTATGAACATTAATAAATATATCTATTTTTTCAAACCGATTTCTAAAAATTCTTTCTCGGCTTTACATCAAAGGGAATGACTATTTGCGTCAAAGATGAAAGAATAAAATTCAGCAAAAATAGTTAAAAAATAGATTTGAAAGAAAATATATATATTTATTAATTTTCATATTGATTGAAAATACACGAAGACCTCTACCATCCAATATCCCACAGACCAGGCAACTGTTCTGTAACTATTCTCGCTGGTACTCCAAAATATGGGTGGTTGAACGAGTCCTGGGACTGCAGTTAATTTCACATGGGCTGCGGAACCGGGGGTGGCTGCGCCCTCCCCGCTTTTTGAGACCGCAATGTTATAAGTCCTATCTTAGATAGCATCAGTCCAACATTTAACATGACTGATATAGAGTTCAGCCCCCCCCCCCCTTTTAATGTACTCCGCGTTTCCTGTTTCAGTCTGATACTTGCCTTCTAACCTAGAATAATGTATGCGACTGGCGATGTAAGCCTACTCCCTGCACCAGATAGTAGGATCTGTGGTAATGCCTTTCGGAACCAATCCCTGTCGAGTATGGCCACAATCCGTTTTGCCAGCTTCAGGATTGCAGCATTTCACAACTAAGTATCGGCTTAGTGCATTTTACCAGTTTTACATGGTTCCCTTTTCATTTTCGGCTTCATTTAGTCAGAAACTACATTTGGCTCCGGTTTCCCTGAATGTTTTGACACCATGAGGTCCTCGGTAGGCCAACCCCTTTGTTTGAGACGATGTGGCAGTATTGATGGTACTGGATTTCTGGAAGAGGCAATTGGCTACGCATTTGAGCAGTTCCCAGCAGTGTTCACGGATTAATGTGCGGTCTATGCGGAATAGTGCCACCAGTACTTGCTAAATTCTTCTGAAGGGCAATGGTTGTGCAATTTAAGAATCAAACATCACATTTGGAACACAGGTATTTGCCACATAATAATAGTTGATGTTGAATCATGTTTTTTCACAAAAGAATTTCCACGTCAGTAATCGAAAAACCAATTTCGTAAGACAGTTGATACCAGTTCCAAATGTTTATGAAGTAAAAATAATGAAATGATTTCCTACAAATGAGAAGTGGTCAATAGTCACTAGGATTTGCCAGCTCGAGTGGTATCGGTTGGTGAAGTTTGTGATCCAAGCACATGGACTGTATTAAATGTTCCGGTACTAGTCTATGTAAGGTCGAGATGTTGGCTCAATAATATGGAGTTGACAAATGTGGTTGGCATATCACTGCAACCCAATAGATTGGTTAAAAATCTGGATCCAAATGTTTTGGGTAGGAATTAATCTTGATCTATAACCTTGGGTCGGTATACGAGTAGAGAAAAAAGTTTGACCATACTTCGAGTAGAATACCCCTCGACCCAAACCTTTGGGATCGCAGCGACCAGATATTTTTGAGGGTGTGATCGCGATGATGAAATACTTCTTGGTGCATTCTGAATCCCTTTACCACCTCCAATATCTCCAAATCTCCTTCAAAACTGAACAGAATATATAAAACCATAACATCACGACAACGAATATCTGGGAAGTATTTTCCACGGATACTACTACATCGAGAACAAACTCTCTTGTGTTTATACCAGTGAAAAATCGATGGCAATTCAATGAAAAGTAAATGAGCCGAGGGAGAATACGAAATATGATATATGACAAGTCACAGTAACCGAGGAGGATACCGTCAGACATGAAATGCTACGTTCTCAGAGTGAATGGATATCCAGAAGTGTCCCCAGAGGGCCCACATTGCCGCACAGAGAACATGCCGGCGAAAGTAATTCTGGACGATTACGCGTTCATGGTCCACTTCTTTCATACAAAATCTTGATATGAGCGAGTATCTTTATTATCGGCCAATTCGCCCACAGCAGCGGCGATTACTGCAGCGATTCTTTCAAATATGTAATAGTTACGTTGCCATGGGAATCTTTTACATGTAATACGGCACTGTGATTGACAAATTTCTGATTCTGAGATTGTCATGTATAGCTTTGTTACTGCACATTTTGCAGCCCCCATGGTGTATATGTTGGATGTAGCGTTCATCCACACTTCCCTCTCCTGTAGGTTATGTGACGGCAGATGCATGCCGGTACGTACATTTTCCATCAATGATTAACAGAATGAGATTAATAAATAGTAGAAAATGTTTCTAGAAGCGTTTATTCGAGTTACTACATGGGCGAGGAACTGTTACACCGCCCAAGTATACCAGAACACGTCTGGGTTCAAACAGGATCTACTGAAAGGTCAAGGGAGAAGAAAAAAGGTCAGTGGATGAGAAAGAGTCTATATATCGACTCGGGTCAAGGGAGAAGAAAAGGTTCAAGGGAAGGGGGAAAAAGGTCAATTGAGGAGAAAAAGGGTCGAGGGAGGAGAAAAATGGGCAAGTGAGGAAAGGGTATGTAGGAAATGTGTAACTTAGGCAGGTTGCTGTTTTGATCCGAGATTTTTGCATTCAACGCTCATATATTGGACAATGGTGATCTGAAGAGCACCTGTGTCAACACGGGCTCCGTTTCAAAAGGTTTACCTACATTCAACTCTGCTTTTACCTTCTGCATTATGTTCCCAACTCCCTGGCAACCCGCAAAGGGCATCATTGTGCCTAATGTGGAGGCACGGTATATCATCATAATGACATCGGGGTGACCGAACAGTTAATTTCAGTCTGATCATTGTCTTCTAACCTAGAATCAATCTCTGCAACTGACGATGTATACCTACTCTCTGCATCGGGGTTAATTGACATTTTCCTCCAGACAACAGAATCTGAGGTAATGTCTTTCGGAACCAATCCCCGTCGAGTATGGCGACAACCAGTTTCAGCTGTGAATCACTTGTTTTGTTTCCCGGGATGTCTTGACACCATGAGGTCCTCAGTAGCCCTAGCCTTTTTTTTGGGACGATGTTACCGTATTGATGGTACTGGATTTCTGCATTTGTATCTTCTGCAATCTTTGGAAGAGGCAATTGGCTACGTATTTGAGCAGTTCCCAGCGGTGTTCACGGATCAATGTGCGGTCTATGCGCAATAGATTAGTGGCACGAAGTACTCACTAAATTCGTCTGAATGGCAATGCTTGTGAAAATTAAAGAAGCAAACATCACACTTGGAACACCAGTACTCACCACATAATGATAGTTGATGTTGGATCATTTTATTTCATAAAAGAATTTCCGCGTCAGCAATCGAACCAATTTCGTATGACAGTTGGCACCAATTCCAAATGTTTATGAATTAAAAATAATGAAATGATTTCCTACAAATGAGAAGCGGTCAATAGTTACTAGGATTTGCCAGCTCGAGTGGTATCGGTTGGTGAAATTTGAGATCCGGGCCCATGGACTGTAATGACGTTACGGTACTAGTCTATGTAAGGTCGAGATGTTGGCTCAATAATATTGAGTTGACAAGTGTGGTTGGCAGATCAATGCAACCCAATATATTGGTTGAAAATCTGAATCCAAATTTCTGGAGTAGGCATTAAGTGTGGCCTATAACCTTGGGTCGGTATGAGTAAAAAAAAAAGTTCGACCATACTTCGAGTAGAATACCCCTCGACCCAAACTTTTTGGGATCGCAGCGACCAGATATTTTTGATAGTGTAATCACGATGATGAAATACTTCTTTGTGCATTCTGAATCCCTTTACCACCTCAAATATATCCAAATCTCCTTCAAAACTGAACAGATTATATAAAACCATAACATCACGACAACGAATATCTGGGAAATATTTTCCATGGGTACTACTACATCGGGAACAAACTCTCTTGTGTTTATACCAGTGAAAAATCGATGGCAAGTCAATGAAAAGTAAATGAGCCGAGGGAGAATACAAAATATGATATATGACAAGTCACAGTCACCGAGGAGGATGCCGTCGGACATGAAATGCTACGTTCTGAGAGTGAATGGATATTCAGAAGTATCCCCCGAGGGCCCACATAGCCGCACAGAGAACACCCCGGCGAAAGTAATTCCCGACGATTACACGTTCATGGACCACTTCTTCTATAACAAATCTTGATATGAGCGAGCTCGATAATATTCCATATAGGATTTATCTTTATTATCGGCCAATTCGCACACAACAGCGGCGATTACTGCAGAGATTCTTTCAAATATGTGATAGTTACGTTGCCATGGAAATCTTTTACATGTAATACGGCACTGTGATTCTGACGAATTTCTGATTATGAGATTGTCGTGTTTAGCTTTGCTACTGCACATTTTCAGCTCCCATAGTGTAGGCCTATATGTTGGATGTAGCGTTCATCTACACTTCCCTCTCCTGTAGGTTATGTGACGACAGATGCATGCCCGTACGTACATGTTCCCTAAATGATTAACAGAATGAAATTAATAAATAGCAGAGAATGTTTCTAGAAGCGTTTATTCGAGTTACTATACATGGGCGAGGAACTGTTACACCGACCAAGTATAGAATACGGCTGGGTTCAAACAGGATCTACTGAAAGGTCAAGGGAGGAGAAAGAGGGTCGAGGGAGGAGAAAAATGATCAAGCGAGGAAAAAGGTATAGGAAATGTGTAACTTAAGCAGGTTGCTGTTTTGATCCGAGATTTTTGCTGTGAGGGGACATTCAACGTTCATATATTGGTCAATGGTGATCTGAAGAGCACCTGTTGTCACCGCGGACTCCGTTTCAAAAGGTTTACCTACATTCAACACTGCTTTTACCCTCTGTATTATGTTTCCAACTACCTGGCAATCATTGCGCCTAATTTGGAGGTATGGTATATCATCATAATGCCAACGGGATGACTGAACAGTTAATTTCAGTCTGATGATTGTCTTCTAAACTAGAATAAATCTCTGAAACTGACGATGTAATCCTACTCTCTACATCAGGGTTAATTGAAATTTTCCTCCAGACAACAGAATCTGAGGTAATGTGTTTCGGAACCAATCCCCGTTGAATATCGCGACAACTAGTTTTAGCTGTGAATCACTTGTTTTGTTTCCCGGAATGTCTTGACACCATGAGGTCCTCAGTAGCCCTTCCCCTTTGTTTGAGACGATGTGACAGTATTGATGGTACTGGATTTCTGCATTTCTATCTTCTTTTGCAATCTTTGGAAGAGGCAATTGGCTATGCATTTGAGCAGTTCCCAGCAGTGTTCACGGATTAATGTGCGGTCTATGCGCAATAGTGCCATCAGTACTTGCTAAATTCTTCTAAAGGGCAATGCTTGCATGTGCACTTTAAGAATCAAACATCACATCTGGAACACAGGTATTCGCCACATAATGATAGTTGATGTTGAATCATGTTATTTCACAAAAGAATTCCCGCGTCAGTAATCGAAAGACCAATTTTGTATGACAGTTGGCATCAATTCCAACTGTTTATGAAGTAAAAATAATGAAATGAATTCCTACAAATGAGAAGTGGTCAATAGTCACTAGGATTTGCCAGCTCGAGTGGTATCGGTTGGTGAAATTTGAGATCCGGGCACATGGACTATATTAAATGTTACAGTACTAGTCTATGTAAGGTCGAGATGTTGGCTCAATAATATTGAATTAATTTTGATATATAACCTTGGGTCGGTATACGAGTAGAGAAAAAAGTTCGACCATACTTCGAGTAAAATACCCCTCGACCCAAACCTTTTGGGATCACAGCGACCAGATATTTTTGAGAGTGTGATCACGATGATGAAATACTTCTTGGTGCATTCTGAATCCCTTTACCATCTCCAAATCTCCTTCAAAACTGAACAGAATATATAAAACCATAACATCCCGACAACGAATATCTGGAAAATATTTTCCACGGATACTACTACATCGAGAACAAACTCTCTTGTGTTTATACCAGTGAAAAATCGATGGCAATTCAATGAAAAGTAAATGAGCCGAGGGAGAATACAAAATATGATATATGACAAGTCACAGTAACCGAGGAGGATGCCGTCGGACATGAAATGCTACGTTCTGAGAGTGAATGGATATTCAGGAGTATCCCCCGGAGGGCCCACATAACCGCACAGAGAACATGCCGGCGAAAGTAATTCCCGACGATTACACGTTCATGGACCACTTCTTCTATAACAAATCTTGATATGAGCGAGCTCGATAATATTCCATATAGGATTTATCTTTAGTATCGGCCAATTCGCACACAACAGCGGCGAATACTGCAGAGATTCTTTCAAATATGTGATAGTTACGTTGCCATGGAAATCTTTTACATGTAATACGGCACTGTGATTCTGACGAATTTCTGATTATGAGATTGTCGTGTTTAGCTTTGTTACTGCACATTTTCAGCTTCCATAGTGTATATCTTGGATGTAGCGTTCATCCATACTTCCCTCTCCTGTAGGTTATGTGACGACAGATGCATGTCGGTACGTATATTTTCCATAAATGATTGACACAATGAAATTAATAAATAGCAGAGAATGTTTCTAGAAGCGTTTATCCGAGTTACTACATGAGCGAGGAACTGTTTCAGCGCCCAAGTATACCAGAACACGGCTGGGTTCAAACAGGATCTACTGAAAGGTCAAGGGAGGAGAAAAAGGGTCAAGGCAGGGGGAAAAAGGTCAATTGAGGAGAAAAGGGTTGAGAGATGTGAAAAATGGTCAAGAGAAGAAAAAGGGTATGTAGGAATTGTGTAACTTAGGCAGGTTGCTGTTTAGATCCGAGATTTTTGCCGTGGGGGGACATTCAACGTTCATATATTGGGCAATGGTGATCTGAAGAGCACCTGTTGTCAACACGGACTCCGTTTCAAAAGGTTTATCTACATTCAACACTGGTTTTAACTTCTGCATTGTTTCCAACTCCCTGACAACCTACAGAGGGCATCATTAGTAGTATACAAAGCCCGAATTGATAGAATAGCGCCTCACTGCGCATGCGCAGAACCTGGTGTGACGTCATAAGTGTAGGTTTTGTGGCGGTATTGGGGCGGTGTGCGCATGTGTGATGTGTGGGAGGTGGGTACAAGATGGCCGCCATGTGGGAGGTGGGTACAAGATGGCCGCCATGTGGGAGGTGGGTACAAGATGGCCGCCATGTGGGAGGTGGGTACAAGATGGCCGCCAGTGTCAGTCAGTGCAAGATGTGGGAGGTGGGTACAAGATGGCCGCCAGTGTCAGTCAGTGCAAGATGTGGGAGGTGGGTACAAGATGGCCGCCATGTAGGAGGTGGGTACAAGATGGCCGCCAGTGTCAGTCAGTGCAAGATGTGGGAGGTGGGTACAAGATGGCCGCCAGTGTCAGTCAGTGTGGGAGGTGGGTACAAGATGGCCGCCAAGATGTGGGAGGTGGGTACAAGATGGCCGCCAAGATGTGGGAGGTGGGTACAAGATGGCCGCCAAGATGTGGGAGGTGGGTACAAGATGGCCGCCAAGATGTGGGAGGTGGGTACAAGATGGCCGCCAAGATGTGGGAGGTGGGTACAAGATGGCCGCCAGTAGTAAAATGTATAAAAGGAGTCTATTTTTAGGGAAAGGGGTGTATTCAATCTGACTTACCTGACCTGACTTGATCAGCCAGCCAGCCAGCCAGCCCTCCTACCTGCCTGCCTTCCTGTCTGCCTGCCTGCCTGCATTCTGCCTGTGTGGAATGCATGTCCTGACTTGGTTCTGGGTTTTTTCCATCACGGTTGTGCGCAGGTGTATGACGTCACTTCCGGTCTGCGTGAATCGGGCGTGACCTGGGACTATGGGATGCATGTACTGACTTGGTTCTGGGGTTTTTCCCTCACGGGGAGGTCACGTGATCAGTTCAAGGTCATATCCATTTTTTATCGATATGTCAACTCCACACCCAGTCCATTAAATGCTCCTTCACCTATGCTTCAATTTGATACCTCACTCGACCTGTGGTGTGAGTGAGTGCAAGAATGTATTCATCCGCGGTGATGCAGTCATGTCTGGCGGTGATTCGGTCTCGGGAAAAAGCTTCCTTGCCCAATGCCTACGGACTTTACCGAAGATACACGGACTTTAACGAAAAGACACGGACGTACACGAAAAGACGCGAAGGTGAACGCCATTGTGGGAAACCTCCCACAGACAGGTCAGTACATGCATTTCTATGTTGTTCACGCATAATAAAAGGATTGATCTGTAATCTGTGTTGTTGTTGTTGCTCCCTTTTTTTTTGGACTAACCCATCAGAATAGTACGTATCACGGACTATACCCGTAGAGCTACATCTGGTCTATAAAACACGTCCCTCTGGATCCCACACCTTCATTTCTACAGAGCCATGGCGGAGACCCAGCCCCATGCGACTCGCATTTTACAGTATGCCACCGTGGTGAATTCATTCACGGGTTACCGAGCAGTGGTCCGGTCCATGTTTGCAGATGGCGACGACAACGAGGGACGACGCCAGATCCTGAACGAGTTCACAGAAGCGGTCCTCCACAGAGTGCACTCGATGGAGAGGCGTGCCATCACTCACCACTACTGGACTATGACAGCCATCCTTGATGCTCGGGCTATGGACCACGAGCGCGCACGCCGCAACCAGCACCGGCTGGTTGGCCTCATACTAGTCTGTGCCCTATTCACCCTGGCGCTGTGGTATTGACACTATAAATACCAGGGTCAGACAGAGTGTGTGTCATTCACCGTTCGACATTTGGACCAAGCATGTCATCCGTCCTACGAGCCATCCTCCCCCTTACACCTTACCAGGTGGGATTATACGTTTATGAAGATTATGTGACTCTGGTGGAAGATAGTGGCGGGGATTGGAGGGCGTCCCCTGAGACTTTATCGAATACGGTGACACTACAGCGTGATGGGTGGACTAAGTTTAAACGGGTGTTGAGCGGAGAGTTAGACGGACACCTGATCCACCTGGACAAGGCCAACTACGTATACCATACTGCGCTCTACCCACGGGTGGGACGCTACCAAGAGCCGGCTCGAAGTTTCCTCCTAACTCCCTCTCTGTGGTCAGCCTTGGAGAAAATAGGCCCTCTGGTGGACCAGTTATTTATACCCGACGATCGATCACCCCACCAATTGGCATGGGCTCATGCTATCGAACACGCACTAGATGAACCTAATGAAAAAAAAGCGGATGGAGAAAATACTATATGTATAGAATGCGCAGAGGCTGGAATGACAGGGTCACCTCATGAAGCCACCCACACACACATGACGGGCCAGAACGATGAAGAAGAAGAAAAAATCCGTGATGAAGCCGCGGGGCCAATGGCTGAACCCCATGAACAACTACATGAACCCGACGACGATGCCATTGATTACCCCGCTACACTCAGTCAGCCCAATGACATAACCACCTGATCCTTTGATCTCACGGGGTTCTCCCTATAAATACGAGAGACAGTGAAATCTGGTACCATTCACGTACTGACCATGACGGAGCATATAGTACTGGCGTATTTCAGCTTGACCCCCGAGGTTTCCTGCACGTGTATGCGGATAAGGTCGATATCATGGAGGAGGTGGGAGACGTCTGTGATGCGGACCCTACACAACCGTGCCCGGCTCACATTCGTCTGTCCCAGGAGGGCTGGACCAAATTCAAACGGGTGTTGTCTGGTGAACTGGACGGCGATCTCATCCACTTGTGTCACGATGTGTACATTCGACGCGGCCCTTTCTTTGCTCAATTGGCTCGGCTAGATGGAGGTACAGTGCATTTTACCCTTCACCCTGATCTATGTTCTGCATTGGAAGATGCCGTGGTGGATGTGGATGAAGTGCTTATCAAGCGGTCATCAGACGAGTTGGACTGGTCATTGACCATGGCCACTGTGGAAGCCCACGAAGAAAATCAGAAAGAAACTCCGGCCCAAGATATACCCGTTATAAATAAACGATAGAGCCAGGGTCCATCATCATTTTGTCACCATGAAGCGCTGGGAAAAGGTGTTGGATAACTTATACTACAGTCCCGACAGTCCGGCAGCCTATAGTGCATTGTCGGCTCTCTATCGAGCGGCCAAACCCCAGGGGGTACAACGTGCCCAAGTCGGAGATTGGTTAAGAAGACAAGACACCTATACCTTACATCGATCTGTCCGTCGCCATTTTCTACGGAACCGGGTCATCGTGGGAGGCATAGATGCCCAGTGGCAAGCGGATTTGGTGGATATGAGCGCCTTTGCCAAACACAACGATGAGAATCGGTATATCTTGACGTGCATCGATATCCTATCCAAGTATGCGTGGTTGGTACCCATCCGGACGAAAACGGGGGCAAATCTCATAGCGGCGTTCAAAGACATCTTCAAGACCGGGCGCAAACCTTTGTATTTGCAAACCGACGAAGGCACGGAATTCTTCAACAGACCGTTCCAAGCCTTTCTCCAGAAACAGAAGGTGTTTTTCTTCCATACGTACAACGAGACCAAGGCTTCCGTGGTGGAGAGGTTCAACAGGACATTCAAAGGCCGCATGTATAAATATTTCACCTATAAGAATACAAGGCGGTACATCGATGTTCTCTCCGAAACTGGTGAGGGGTTACAATCGAGCCTATCATCGAAGTATAGAGAGAGCCCCCATTACCGTGACCCAACGCAATGAAGCCCAAGTCCGGCGTGTCTTGTACCCCAGGCCATCGCAGCGAGCGACGAAGGCGGTGTACAAGGTCGGGGACCCTGTACGGATCAGTAAAGTCAAGGGCAAGTTCGAGAAAAGTTACTTGCCCAACTGGAGCGATGAGCACTTCCTGATTAAGCGGCGCCTACCCCGACAGCGGCGAGTCTATGAACTGGAAGATCTCCAAGGGGAAACGTTGCTGGGGACGTTTTACGACACGGAATTACAGCCTGTTGTAAAAACACAGCAAGACTACTACACGGTGGAGCAGATTTTGAAAACGGAACGTCGACGTGGCAAGCTGTTTCATTTCGTAAAATGGCAAGGCTGGCCCAGTTCCTTCAATTCCTGGGTCGCTGCCAACCAGGTGAAACGACTATAAAGCCAGACACCACTGCCGTCCTCCTTCATTCCACGTCCGACCCCAGTGCTATGGACCAACAGCAGCTGCCTCCGAAGACAGCGTCTCGCAAAACGCGCAAAGCGCAAGTGGGCTTTGGGGTGCTATTGCTAACCCTGCTGCGTGTGTTGTACGGAGGTGTGTTTTACGACGTAGCCTATGTCAGTACGTTACTTAACCAACTGAGAACACCAGCCATCAGTGAAACGGGTCTACAGAGAGCACCAGTCGTATCCAGCCCAGTCACCACCACCACCACACCCTGTGTACAAGCCACGTCGAGCTCTACACCTACACCAAGTACATCCACTACGTCTCAACACCTACCGGATTTCATCCCTCACAGTGAACCGACAACGACGACGACCACCCACGTTGTACCCACCCCCAGCACCATCCCTGAACGTGAACAGACAACGACGACCGACGTTGTACCCGCCACCACTCCAGTTCACTCGTACGAAATTTACAAGAGCGTGTTACCACGACAACGGATACACCTCAAACCATGGACCCTCGGTGGCAGCATCCCTTCACCTGCGTCATCGCAGGACCGACGGGCTCCGGCAAAACGCACTTCGTCAGGAAGCTCCTTCAACACGCCGACAGCATGATCACTCCATCCATTGCCCGAGTCATGTGGTGTTACGGAGAATGGCAGGAAGCGTATGCAGCAATGCCCCACATCACGTTCGTGGAAGGCCTACCCAACCTGGCCGATTTGGAACCCGACACCTTGGTGGTTGTGGATGATCTCATGGCGGAGACGGATGCACGGGTCACCCAACTCTTTGCCAAAGGCAGCCATCATCGACGGCTCAGCATCATCTACATTGTGCAGAATCTGTTCAGTAAAAACAAAGAACATCGGAATATCAGCTTAAATGCCCACTACCTGGTGGTCTTCAAAAAGCCGAGAGATACCACTCAACTGCTGCACCTGGCGAGACAGATGTATCCCGGCCGCACACCGTTTGCGTTGGAAGCCTTCAAAGATGCCACAATCCCTCAGCACGGGTATATGCTCTTCGACCTCAAGCAAGCCACCCCCGACCACCTTCGACTACGGACCGGCATCTTTCCCGGAGAAACCCACCACGTGTACATGCAAAAATAATGTAAACACACCCACAGTGGCGCCTCCAGCTGGGGTCTGTGTGTTTGATGATGGGGAATAATAAAAAGAATGAATACCACAGCAGGGTTGACTTTGTCTGTGAGGTGGATAAAAAGGGCAGCGTTGTGGGTTCTAGCATTAGTTGTACATGATGTCTGCGCGAGTACGGAAGCACGCTCCCACGCTCCGTGTATTGAAGACGGCCCCACCCGAGTTGATCCGAACCATTGTACGCGGTGCGGACCCTGACCTTGTACGCTGTCTGTGCGAGATCGGGTACAACCTGTTAAAAAGGCAACGTACCACTGACTCCGGCTCAGAAGACCAAGTTGGCCAAGCATAAGACAGGTCTCCGAACCCTAGTCCACAAGCGGGTCCCTCAAACACAAAAGAAAAAGGTGTTACAGAAAGGTGGCTTTCTCGGGGCCATCTTAGCACCGTTGGCTGCTTCCGTGTTGGGTCCAGTATTGGGTGGACTCTTCGGCCGACAATGAACCACACGAAAAAAATGGTCCTCGTCGAACCACGGTTCCTGCAAAACCTCCAATCACCCTACCCTGTACCACCTACGGTGAAGGCCATAAACAGCCTCGATGGAGAGATGCAACAGATCTTAGAGAGACCGGGGTTAAGCGACAGTGAGAAGGTACAACGGTACAATGAGACGCTTCAACGGTACATGACGTTCATGGACCAATACAAACCCCTGTCTACCCCAGCAACAGCACCACCACCACCACCACCACCACGTGACAGACCGCTGACCTCAGCACCGCTCCAACAGCCGGGTGAGGTAGCCCCCACAGCCCCACAGTGGGTGGAAGACGAATTGCTGAAGAGTGTACCTGCCTCGTTCAAGAAACAAGCTGGCCTGGTATTACAACGGATGAAACAGAATCCTAACATGACTTGGAATGATAAAGGCGAACTCCTGGTACAGAATCAGGTGGTCCCCGGCACCCACATGACGGATTTAGTGAATGATCTGATGCGTCAACGCAGATCGCACACCGATCTTCGAGGATGGGAGGTCTTCGCTCAAGGCTTGAAAGACATGCATGTACCACAGGAATTGGTGGGGAACCCCCACCGCTGGGCCTTTATGCAGCAAACCCAGCAATCACCGAGTGGCCCACTACCTTCTTGGGAAGTCGAATGGGAACCGGAGCCACCCCCCAAAACACCACCACAACGGGCACTTTCTTTTCGCGCCTATAAAAAAACACCCTTGATCAAGACACCCCACATCTCCAGAGCCGTGACACGTAGCAAGTCACCGCGACGAACACGACGCCGCACACACCCGCCCAAGGCGTGGAAGACCTATTAAAACCAACAGCAGCAGCAGGACAGCTCAGTCGCCATGTCTTACCTGACCCTACCCAGTAACAGTTCGCTGGATGTGTTTCCTGACAACACTGTGGCCAAGTACGTCACCCAGTTACCGCAACCGTTACATTTACCTGGACGCTGGGAATGTGCCCTCGTGGATATCCAATACCCTTACTCGTGGTACAACGTGCGAGCCAATGAAGTGTGGTACGAGGTCACCTACGAAGGCAAAAACACCCGGCTCACCCTGCCCGAAGGCCAATACGATACCCCCAAAGAGTTCATGGGTGAGCTGTCAAGACTGATGCATGATAAGGCGCTACGGGGGGTGACGGATAGTGCAACACGCCTGATAGCCTTGCGCTTCAAGAAAAACGTGTTCTTCGATGTCAACGTACACAACGACAAGGCACAGCTTACCGTCACCGATACCGTGAATGTGAAACTCAGTCCTACACTACAGCAAATGCTGGGTTTCGATCTACAGACGTTCGCTGGTCCCAACCAACACCATGGCGAGATGCGGATGGATATGAAGTCGGGTATGTGCGGACTCTACGTCTACTCGGACGTGGTGGACAACCACATCGTGGGCGATATCAACACACCTCTGTTACGGGTGGTCCCCATTAAAAAGACGTATGGCGATCAAGTCACCCACAGTTTCAACCATATCATGTACTTGCCCGTACGACATACCGACATCAACACGATCACGGTGGATATAAGAGATGACACGGGACGAGCGGTGGCATTCGAACGAGGAAAAGTGGTGCTGACACTTCATTTTCGACAAGCACGTGCTCCCCACTTTGCATAATGAAAGTACCTTACGAATGCGATGCACGCAGCTATACCGACTATTATGCCCAACAGGCCGGGGGTGGCTTTC